>CM056170.1:44430271-44524479 GCA_029691765.1 Entomobrya proxima
AATCAGTACTGACACTAAGGTCTGTACGAAAATTATAAAATCAGATATACATTTTTAAACATTTGTCCACCCAGCCAGTATAAGGCATTTGAATGATAAACTAAATATTGGAATTTGTTCAAGAACAAAGCCCCAATGTATTCCCAAAGTGTCATGAAATTCCGGTTACTGCTTTAGAAGAAAACTCAAAAGTTTGAAAATATCCTGAAAACTGGACTGTTCGGAAATTATAAAATCAAGCATTATAACTGCATTTTCTTTAGCACAAGTGGTATTACGAACCCGGTTTCAACTTTTTTGATAACAGCAACTTCCAACAGTCTTAATCCAAGAAAAGTTTCGAAAAAATATGAATCTAGCAGAATTTTGGTATGTTACGTAATTTTTATGACGGTCCAAACAGTGGTCAGCACATGGAGTGGTGCACTGTCAACAAAAACCTGAATACTGTAGTTGTATTTTGCATTAGTTTTTGCTCGTTAATAATCTAAACGCTATCTAAAGTTGTTAAAAGCTGCAACCTAACCCCGAGATGTCGTCATTTTACCAAAAAATACAAAGGTACCTTAAGGTACCTAACGTCGTTTAATGTAATATGAGCACATTTTGCATAGTCACTTCATATAATTTGTACACTTACATGGTTTTATGTTACAATGAAGCTCAGAAAACTATAAGGTAACAGAAGCAATTAATTTCAGCGTCATATGAAGAAAACCTAGAGGCTAGTAGACCAAGTGCAGGTTAGGCAGTGTTTAGGCTAGCTTCATTTTGTTCAACATGTATTCTTGAGTGTCTCAAAGACGAGCTTTTTACAGGTTTCATCGAAGTAAAAATACGCCAAATTACCCTAAACACTTCATTACTAAATATGAAACAAGTAACAAACACCATACTTGGTGATAATGGTCTGAGAAAAGAACCAAAATTTAGGAAGCAATCTTTTAAATTCGTGGTATATGACTATTCAAACTGCATACGCAACTTGGTTTGGTAAATCAGCATCTATATGCCAACAACTTCTCGCTGTGGACAACATGTGCTTTTCTAAACCTAAAAATTGCAATTAGAAACAACTCGTGTGAATTGAATATGAAGAATGTGCTCATATTTCATAAAACGACGTTAGGTACCTTAAGGTACCTTTGTATTTTTTGGTAAAATGACGACATCTCGGGGTTAGGTTGCAGCTTTTAACAACTTTAGATAGCGTTTAGATTATTAACGAGCAAAAACTAATGCAAAATACAACTACAGTATTCAGGTTTTTGTTGACAGTGCACCACTCCATGTGCTGACCACTGTTTGGACCGTCATAAAAATTACGTAACATACCGAAATTCTGCTAGATTCATATTTTTTCGAAACTTTTCTTGGATTAAGACTGTTGGAAGTTGCTGTTATCAAAAAAGTTGAAACCGGGTTCGTAATACCACTTGTGCTAAAGAAAATGCAGTTATAATGCTTGATTTTATAATTTCCGAACAGTCCAGTTTGCAGGATATTTTCAAACTTTTGAGTTTTATTCTAAGCAGTAACCGGAATTTCATGACACTTTAAGAATACATTAGGGCTTTGTTCTTGAACAAATTCCAGATTTAGTTTATCATTCAAATGCCTTATACTGGTTGGGTGGACAAATGTTTTAAAATGTATATCTGATTTTATAATTTTCGTACAGACCTTAATCACTACAAAATAATATGCCACAAACAATTGAAAAACAAAGTAAAGGCAAACTGTTTTGCAGCAATTTAATGGATTCCTTTAGACCTTCTATGTGTAATAAAGTCATGGTTTGAGAATCACCCTAGCGACTTCCATTTAACTGTATAATGAGTATAGCTATAGCTATAGCATTTAGTGCAATAGTTTTACTTACAATATATATATTTAACACTTACTTTGGAGAAGAAGTTTGTGCGTTTTCAGACGGACTGACTAACCTTCTGCTAAAACTTGAAGATCATACACGTCCACACTTTATTGAAAACAGTACAATTTTTCGTCTTTTTGATTTGTTTATTTTGGCTTTTAACATTTTAGCCATTCAAATTTATATTCTCTGCTCCTCGTTTCACACTTGGTTTCCTCAATATTTGACTTCCGTTGGAAGATTAGTTTCTTCAAAGTTTATCCGTTATATGCACTAGTAGCACTTTATCATTGCTACACTTTAGCAACAATATTTTCAAGTTTGGCTGCATTCATCAATTTGGGACTGGTCTACTGTCTTTATCTGCATCGTTTTATTACTAGAGAACTGCGATGCTTTAGAAATTTTTACTCTATAAAAACCAGTGTTCGTACTTGTAATGAACTGCCAAAAATATTCCCAGCATTTCAGGTTGTACATGCCATTTTTCTGCTGGACTTTCACGGCGGTTTACTTTTTCCTTGGTATAACGGATTTATTGAACTTACATCAATTTATCTAACATTTACATCAATTGCTTACAGGAATCATCTGAAACTATTAGCACTTCTGCCAATGCTATTTGGAAATGTAACAATTTTATTCTTAGAGTTATTCATTTTTAATGGTTAAAGAGGCTGAATTTATTTTTAAGAACCCAAGCTTTCGCTAACTTGCCGTTAGCTTTTACGAGAGTACACTGAATAGCAATTTAGAGAAAACCCAGTACAAATGCAAAAGTAACATTCAAAAGTAAGAAAAATAAAACAGCAAATAATTTAAATTAGTTTAATTGCTAATGGAATCCATGATCCGATGTCATGTCCAGTGTTCCTGTTCATGTTTTGTGGTTTCAGATACTTTTCGGTCATATTCGATGCGATCCATAACTACCGTCATATTGCCTTTGTTTGCACGTGTAATTACAATGGATGTATCTGCTCTTAGACTTTTAATGGATTTTAGGATCCAAGAAGGGATTTTGGGATGTTCATCTTCCTTGGTGAAGTAAGCTTTCAATGCATGGCATACTTCGTTCTTAATTTTCTCCTTTGTATGGGCAGGGCAGTCTTTCTCGTCGGTTTCAACAATAATTTTGTCAACGTGCATCATCATTTCCAAAATGGCCGTCTTTGTGTTCTTTATAGGTATCGCATAATTAAAACCAAGGCTAAGGGTTGCCAATTCAGCTTGGGAGAGAGTTCTGGAACTTTTGTTTTCCACACATTTAGGAACCATTTTGAGGAGACGATTTATTTCTTTTTCTTCTTCTTTGACTTTTTCGGCTGTCAGAGTTTGAAATTTTTTTGTAAGAGTTTGGACCAGTGTGGACGTGTGCCCATTACTCATGGGTTGGGTGACCCAGTTTCACCCGGGTTTTTGGGTACCCAGCCTACCTTGTTTTAAGAGTGGGTTTTGGGTAAAAATGGGCTTTAAAAAATTCTTTAAAAATACAAATTTTTTAGTAATATTATGGAAATTTTCCAATATATACGTAGTTTTTGCTTTCATGAATCATTTACTACTTGATTTTCTTGCTAAGCTATTGCTTCCTGGGGCGCCGAATTATGGGCAGGTGCGGAGTTTGTGCATTTTATTGCAATACCCGCCCATACCCAGAAATACCCACTTTTACCGAAAAACCCAGATAAACCCGGGTGGGTCGGGATTTTGTCAAAAACCCGCGGGTTTCGTCCACTCTGTTTTGGACGCTTTTATTGCATATGGGATGCATGATTCAAGTTGGCGGAATAAAAACTGTACTTACATGGAGCAAAAAGAACTGGGGAAAACGAAAAGAAAATCAGATAATGAGTCGATTTTGTAAAAGTTGTAAGCCAATTGTGTTTTGTTATGGAAAAAGTTTGTGATTGGAAGAACCAGCGTGTTTAATTTTCATAAAGGTGTGGTTCGTGGGACAACCAGATGTCTACTGATGACTCAAGAAGGTGATGGATTCAATACGTTTGATACATATATTTTTGTTATGGTGGCAGTTAAGAAAACATTAACAGATAGGCATGTGGGTTATCGCTGTGTAAAGCCTATATGCTTGGTTGAGTGACAATTTGTTTGGTTTCAAGTTAAAGTCTACAGAGAGCAGACAAGAAAAGCGATCATACTAGGTCGAATACGCAGAGTGTTAATTCGACAGATTGACCAAATATTGTTAGACAACGCTAACATTATGCTTGCGTATACAAGACTTTAGAAAGCCACAATAAATGCAATGGGCAATTAATATTTCAAAGCTATTAACTGATTATGCAGCATAACATTAACCTTGATTTTTTGACTGTATGCCGCCACTAGGTGACATTGCCTTGATGGCCTACACCGGCGGGCAAATAATTTAAGTGCGAATGCATATATATCTTAGAGATACGAATCTGAAAAATAGCAATGCTGTATATACTTATGTTCAAGTAACAAGCTGTAATTATCAACTATAAAACTTAGAACAATTTTTCAATTATCAATTCTTGTGATTCGGGTAAACCAAGCTGCTGTTATCATATATAAAAGGCAAAAAGTTCAGGCAAACTAGTCTGTAACAAATATTGAATCATCAAGACACGAGCATCAAAGATCAGGCTAATAGGGTATGGACGTTTAATACCGGAAAATTTCGTATTGGCTTGCTTACCGTGTGTGAAAAATATCATATTATTATATTGAAGTGTGTAATTTACTGGCGTGGTCAGTATAGTCTCATGGTGATTTTTTTGGATTGATAAGTTCATCAAGTTTATACTTTTGTAACTGCTATAAGCAGTTTACTATTAAAATACTAAGTACATTCTATTTGTTTGTTTGACAATATTATTTGCTGACTAGGCAGTAAAATCATGCACACCAGAGTACTGAACACAACAACAACAGCAAATGTACAAACGTGGTAACGAATTCTGATATACGTGTTGGTAAGCTAGAGAACATGTTTTTAATCATGTTAAGAACCTGTGCTTCGCTTTAAAATTAAAAATACAATTTTGGTTTTACAGAATAAACATGTTCAAACCAGTAACTTGTTTTCTTTGGATATGTCAGCGTTTTCTTGTTGTCAACTTGTTTACAAAAAATGCAGACGTTGACACTTTGTACTATGCTCTCATTCATTTGGAAATTATAGCTTAGTTATTAAATTAGCTAAAGATGTACGACGTACCTAATGTTTACACGTCTGTGGGTCACCCATGCGCTGTTTTGTTCACGTATTTCCCTTACGAATATGGGTTGTTGACTTGATACTTAAATGTACTATATACTTGTCTGGACATTTTGAGTTCATGCGCGTGTTCTTGCACGAGTTGTTCAGATGTTTGGTAAAAAACAATTAATTAATGATTTTACAGTTGATTGAACAAAATATTCTCAAATAAGTTTCGTACGTAATAATCAAGTACTTCCGTTTTAACATCTACGGCGACCAGAAGCAATATTACTTACCGATGCTTTTCTCCATGTATATTACTGGGCGTCTCTATCATATACTATAAATGGTCCTTTTAAATTTTAAATCAGTCTTAATTTTTTTGAGCTTAATGCTCAAGATTTCGGTTTGTTTTAAATTGCGAAAAGCTCGGTATGACTTGGATATTTCAGAGGACGTTAATTTGTTCGGAGGCTGTACTGTACATATAGCACAAGCAGCTTTGACTAACAAGGTACGTTAAAAGTCTGATTCTTATTCAATTTTCTGAAAATGTATCTAATATTTTTTAGAAAACCATATATTTGGATCTCTCACCGTTCAAAGTTCCAGTTACACGTTGGCGAGTCAACTACAAACCAGCCGTGTTTCCTTTTAAACGCTTTTGGTATATGCAATGCGACCAAACACTTTACTATAGACAGGCTACGAAAAGGAAAAAATATGTACCTTTTTATCCCAAAACGCATTGCATCGTTACGGTTTATATATCTCCTTGGATGCACTGTAAAGCTTGGAAAATTTATGAGCAAAATTGGGAACAACAAGAAGAACAAAAGACGAACGACATTATACTGACTGTATTTCCGCTTAGTTTTTTGCACCTAACCGATTCCTATATAAAGAAGCCTAAGCAAATCTATCACGAGTTTCCTATGTTTAGAAGCGGAAGGTTTTTCGTATTCCTTGCCAACTCACACTCAGCATCTGCAAATTTCCGAGAAAGTTTATTTTACGCTTTCAATTTTCGTGAAATAAACGGTATGGAAACAAATTTGCAAAATGTTTATACTTCTATAACACTATTCTGGGCAGCTTATTCCAAACCGGAAGCAAAAATTGCTGCTCGTGCATTGGTAAAAATACCAACACCACCAGAGTTGCTTAACGCACTACTACAGTGCTTGACCTGGAATGCAAATAATAACTTGTTTTCTGCTGCCTTAAACCAACTTTGCGGACAATCGATAATTCGTCAACAGAGAATCTTTCAGCTACAATACTACAAGATTTTAACTGCAAAATGCTTCAAAGATTTGATTTGGTTTCAACAAAAATGGCATATTCAAAATGGCAAAGATTTCACCCTATGGTCTATTGACTGCACGTTTTGCAAGTCGACTATAGGGTTTACTTTAGGAAGAAATACAAACAGGCTAAGTCACCGCGCCTTGTTTTTCAACGAGAAACTACGGAACGAGTCTGGAGTACTACACCATGTATATCTTCAAACAATGTTTCCAAATTCCAGTACTGTTAACGTCGGTAGTCAGCTTTTGCGAAAGTGGTTATTTCCATATTTTGCAACAGCCGATGGTACAAATGCGCTTCAGTTTGTTTGGTTGGAAACAAGCGGCTATCATTTTGTTGCATGTACAAGTCTTAGGGACACAAATTATTTTCTGTCCTCTATTTCAATAGCCAAAGCTTACAGTGGCGCTGTGTGGTTGTCGATTGTTTTGGTTGCCATATTTTCAAGAAAAATCTTGTCTTACATGAGCAACCAAATATCTTGTCTGAATGGTGTTTGGCTTAGCTACTGTTCGCTACTAGAGCAGTCCGCTAATTTGTTACATACAAAGCCTCTACGAGGCATAGCGTTTAGTTGGATTTTAATGTCAGTAATTCTTTCAAATGGTTATAAAGGGGAAAACATTAAAGACCTAACAGCTCCATTAGAGCCCAAGAAAATAGAAACATTTACTCAGCTGCTATATTACAACTTTACTTTGTACAATTCACTAAATAGTGAATTTATTTCAAGATTTGAACTTGAGACAAAAGTATGGTTGGATAGCATGGAACAATTTTATTTTAACAAAGCACCAAGTCCTAACACCATTGTTCCAAATGCAGCTTACGGTTTCTTTGGAGCATATTATTACGCTCCCACGAAGGAAAATTCCACAATTGTAAAGAATTTTGGCTTAGCGAAATAACATCATCAGAGACACAAAGCGTTTGGTCAAAGTGCTATCAGATCCAACCTATCTTGAGAGACGAGTGAATGAATGCACAACAAATGCATATGTTGACAGGTATACAAAAACAAACCCAATATATGTCAAACTCAAACAATCCAGAGGAGACGAACTCGTAACACGAAGTAAAGTCCCTCTGGCACCTAGTCCTGTAGCTTGGACTTTTTTGCAATCGCCTGTCGAAGTAGTCTATCTTGCTATAAAAGTCCATTCATTCATACATTCTGGTATTGTGGATTTATGGCAACACTGGGATGAAACCACTCAGGCACTGAATGACACAAAACTGCTTGCAAAAATGGAAACACCCAAAGTCAAAGCATTGCAAATGAAGGATAACATAGCGGTTGTATTCGTGCTACTGCTAGTATTACTGGCTTTAGATTTTTGCGTGTTTACGTTTGAGGCCAGCCAAAGGATAAAAAGTATACTTAGAAGATTTCTTGCTTCTCTTTTATCCACAAAGGTATTTCTGTTTGAAGAAATTTTGGTTAGCAGACGTGGCAAATACTACGCAAGAAGGTTATGTAAAACAAAATTTAGGAAATGGAAGTGTCACTGGCATTTGAAGTAAGCAACGATTTGGATTTTCAACTTGCAAATAAATTTCTATTGCGTAACCTAGTTTCAAAGCATAAAATAATACATAAACAGAACCTAACAGGCTAAAAATTTTAAAAATATAATGTTAGACACAGCTTCTTTAATACTTTCTGGGGTTATCTTGTTGGGCAAATTATGCTGTACGGTCACGGAGCACATATAACGTGGGATTACATCCAACAACTACTATAAAAAAACATGCTAAAATTTAATAATATAATCTGATATTTTACACAGACTAATCACTGCTTTCACAGTGTAGATAAACGCAAATCATAACTTGTAATATCTAAATACACATAACCATATGACTATGACATTGGAATATACAACATTTCTGAATTAACAATTATTTAAATTATAACTCAACTTAATAAATATATCAAGATATAATTTCTATGATTTTTTGTTTACTAACTAAGTGTATCGGATACTAATAATATTAGACAACGTTTGTCAGTTTCTATCATAAAATTTTGTAACATACGATAACAGCTTGCAGCTTTTAGGCTTGGCAACAAAGATAAGATAACGTGAACGGGTGGAATTGGTGCAATCGTTGTAAGGGGAAGAAGGTCTCGCTTAATTCTGGATATAGCAAATTGTTTATTTGAAATATAATCCGAATTTTGTAAATTTGAAGTTAAGACTACAATCAAGATCAAGCATAATTAAATTCAATTCAATTATCCTACGACAAAAGTAAAATGGTTCAAGATTGCCGATGACATCTGCCGATGATCTGTCGTAAGTCTTAGGTTACCCTTAGTAAAGAATTTCTATCAAAAAGGTTTCTAAAAACCAACTAGTTCAGTCTTTCTCCGATTATTGGAAAGTTTTGTCATATTTATCGAGAGACCCAAAGGGTATGTTAGAAAACGGGTTTAAACTTTCCATTTAACAGTAGTGTTATTTATATTTGCTGCGAGTATTATAAAAAGTTAAAATGCAATCTAGCATTAAAATATGCAGATGGGTGCAGGTGCAAAAGATAGCAGCATTGGGTATCGTACTGTTTTATTCACCAAATTATGTACTCATGTGTGGTCCTTCACCACAGGTGGATATTGTGAAATCTAAAAATGACAATTTCTAATCCTGACTTCTTCTTCTAATTGTAAACTTTTAAAAGAACTTTGCAAGTACCAATCTTGTAAAATCTAGATAATTCAAGTGTTGTTTACAAATTATTATTTTTAAATTGCTTTTTATAAAAAAGAAAAACACTCAAACTGCGGGAAGCTTGGACAAAATACTTATTACTGAATAAAAAACAAATCTCTTGAAAGCATACCATAAATATACATCTTGAATTGCTTTTTGCTTGTTAGTTTCAATAACATTTCTCTACTAAAGTAATAAACAACATTACAATAAACATAGTTTTCAATCGAATTTGTACAAGAATGCGTCATATACCAATTTACCAAGTATTCAATCTGTGAAGTTATGTGGTACGTACTAATTTTCCTTGCAAACCTAAACATAAATATTTCTGCTGAAAATAAAAAATGTAATAATGTTATACATGAACAAATAGTTTTTCCATTTTTTGAAATGGTGAATCCAAATAAGCACAATTATGAAGTGCTTTTTCATACATATCCCTACAAGCCAAACAACTACTACTATCTCATACGGCAGATGATATTCAACAATTACGGCAGTGACATTGGAATCGTATACCCTTTCAAACATTCGCAACCGTATCATCTTATTCTTGCTGCGCTTTTAAATAAGCCTGACGATAACAATATCTTTGAAACATTTCGGCAACTTTCAGCTCATCCTAACACTTTGTTTATGATGTTTGCGTGCTATCAAAATGAAGAAACAAAGCCCGAGTTATGGCTTTCGCTTCAAAACTTGTACTTGCCAGCGGTAAAGCTAATATTTTATGTAACAGCTACCACAAATAGTTATGTGTTTGACATGGCAATAATTTGCAATCACTATTGCAGCCCACCAGCAACAAACGGTATGAATAATTTGGCCAAGCTAAGTCAAATTGCAAATGTAAAAAACTTTCATCGTATGTTATTTAGGAACGCCAATGAGAAGAGCATTGATGCATTAGTTGACTCACAACTTCCTGAATATCTTTTTGAAGGTATTGATTCAAATGACCCTTTTCTCTGCAAAACGTCGTTGTTTAAAACTGCCAAGCGCAGATATTGTTTACAGCAAGTCATGTCAATTGTGGTTATTGCCGAGGTTCACAACTTTACAGCTAAGTTGCTATCAAGACGAAATGAAACAGTGTGGAAGACTGTTGATACGTGGGACACAGGACAGTATTTGATAAATGATATAAGCTATGTCAACTACGGGAATTCTATCGGCGAGTTTTACTGGACAAAAACAGGCTTAGGATATACAAAACAAGTTAGTCGTTATTTGATGTACTGCCACAGTTTTCAGAATATAAAAAATATTCGCAGTGTTGATTTTCTTTTATGGATTTGCGCGTTTACTCCTTCTGTCTGGTTAGGAACGTTGTTTAGTATTATTGCCTTTGTTGTAATATTAGCAGCAGGTCAGGAGTTTTCCTTCATGTACGTGATTGACTTGTTTGCTGTATTTATTGGAAACACAAAAGCACATCAATTTCAAAATGCCAAAATATTAATTTTCCTTCAATTCTTGGGAATGTTTGTTTGTATCTTTTACAGCAACGGTTTACTAAGCATAGTTACCGTTCCAAACACCGAAACAGAGACATATAAATCATTTGGAGAAATGATACAAAGTGGTTATAAAATTTTATGGAAGAATACCGATTCAAGTTACAAAAATTTTCTTCAGGGTGAGTTCCAACGAATTGGACTTTTAGAGAAATTGAATGAAAGCCTCTATTTTGTTGATCCTTATACATTTTACAATGAATTGGGCAATTTGTTGTTGCAGCGTATTGGGTTCTTCTGTGACACTTATATTCTTCAAGTTAAGATGCTTGACGCGAAACAGCAGCTAAAATATAAATATGGATATACCGATGTTGATTGTTCTGCATTGTCGCTTAGTTATCCCACCAAGTTCTACTTTTTTGAGATCTATACAGTAAATAGAAAGTGGGTGCTTGAGACGTATTCTAGATTGCAATAGAGTAGGTTAATCAGTGCATGGGAATACTGGTCTGAGAATGCTTACTATATTCATGAAAACTTTTCAAAGGACGGATTGTACAATCCGTTTAGGAATAGACTGCAAACATCAAAAGAGAAAATTAATCTAAAGGGAATTGTTGCAGTGGTTATTTTTAATACGTCAATAATTGTTTTGAGTTGTATTATTTTTATTTTAGAAAACAACTTGTGCTAAACGCTGTTGTTGTTGATTTTAACGTAATAATATATGAAACCAGACTTGTAATTAAAAATAATATTGACAAAACAATTACAAGGGAAATGATAAAAATGAGTCCCGAGAGCTTCTGTAAAATGCTACAATAAAGAAAGTTACTTGATGATATCCATGGGACAGTATTGTATGTACCATTCAATGCAACAAATACAAAAATGCAAGAAAATACAACTGCTTTAATCAAATAAAATTTTAAAAAATTCCGCCCAATTAACAACATAATCATATTTGACGTACATATCAAGCATCAATGCACATACATAAGGACGCAGAAGTAAGGTTTGAAAACTGTTTGTTGCAACTGTTTACCTTACAATGCCTTTATAAAGTTGGTAAGACATAATTAGACATTGTAAAAACAATATGAATATTGCATGAGAAAATAGTGTCATGCATCGACTAAGTTAGTATGGATAATTCGGAATAAGGGTAAATAATAGAAATAACGAGCAATTAATCTTTATTAAACTCTCTGAAGTTGCCCCTTGTCTTTTAAAAACAATTATAACATCTTTGCTATGTTTTGTATCAACATGCAAAGTTTCATTGGTTTTTGCTTGCACACAAAAATATTATGGTCAGTTAGCTAAGGTCATTTAAAAATGTGTTTTTTTTCGTTTTTTCCGAATAATATAAACCAGCAATAACATACGCATTTTTGTTTATTACAGCACACTTTACGCTTACTTAAACGCCTTGTTTTGTTTTAATACAATTTATGCTTCCTTATCTCTGAAACTTGTAAGCCAATGCCGTGACGTTTTTTTTTGTTTTTTAACATTTCAAGTAAAGTGCCTAATGGATTAAAATATTAACGTATCCTACTTAAAAATAATCAGATGTTCAGAAGAAAATGAAAAAAGGTTAGTGTTTGCTTAATTCCTAATGTGCATTTATGCGGTTTCTGAGAAAAGAGGTAAGGTCAACGTCGCGAGTGTCCCTGTACAATGACGGGGTGCATGTACCTGCAGCAATGTAAGAAACTGGTATATTCATCTTTAGCTTATTTTTACTAGTTATAAAATCTTGAAAACTTTGTTCATTATTTTACTTTTGTTTTAGCTTCAACTGATCACTCGAACTTCTCTCGTGTTCTCTCATGTTGACATAAGCTCTCTGAAGCTGACTTCTGAAAAGTGTCTGTCATGTACTATCATGCCGTTAAATATTACAATGAGAGTTGTGGCAAGATATATGAAGATATGTCAATGGGAGAACATGTTGTAGGACTAGAGTTTTTCAAATTTGTTTAAGTACAAAACCTTGGAATTGTGAAATTGGAAACTCTTTTCAAACGACATTATTTCCAACAATCATTTTTATCAAGTGATTTTCCAAGCAGCTGGTACCACAAATTACCAAAACTCTATGAATTAATGGCTCCTAGTTCAGTACCAATACAAACACTGATAGCCACACGAATAATAAAAACAACTAAACTGTCTTGCTTAACGTAACTTATTTTCTTGGTGGCCGATACTTCAAACGAGTGATGGTACATAGTATTTACGTGCGCATTCTAAGCAAAACTGGGAAATCTGAAGAACTAATCACAATGAATAACATGTCGGCTCACACGTCTACTAGTATGCAACGTTTCCTCTATGACACCGGTGAGAAAGAGTACTACATTATCGATAAAAACTATTATTTTCCAAAAGCGTCAAATCCATATAAAAACATTCATCGGTTTGTCACTCCAGTTAATAATAGGGTGCTAAGTATTTACATTCGACTTTTTATTTCACTTATGCCAAACAACACATCTATAGATAATTTGGGCACAGCCTGTCACACAAAAATATGGAAACCATATATTACCCTTAAGTGTGGGATAATGATTATGATGATTATATTGAAACAAACGAGTTTCCAAAAATTGTACTTCATACAAAACTTGATCAATGTCGAATAAATTGTAAAGCTTTCAATGTCTGCTTATTAGCAACATACAAAGTGTTTGTGGAGCAGGGTGAACCATTTTCTACTTGAAAGAAAAGCAACATCGGTTTGCGTTTGCTTACTGTTATCTGGTATAGTAATTAGTAACGCGTATAAAAATGTAAACGTTTACAATCTGATTGCATCTCGTCACCAAGTTGTCTACACACGGTTTGAGCCTCTGCACACTATTTAAAACATTTACCTCTGCAGCATTAAGTGTTCACACCGTCCTCTTTTGGTATTATATGCGGGACTATTACCCTGTTGAGCTAATTCCAACCTATTTCCTAATGTCACAGTTTTTACAAACCAACATGATCTTACATATAGCACACCACGTGAGAATAGAACAAAACTTGTTCCTGATGTAGAGTCGCAGATGTACAGATACTGTCCCAGCAATATTTTCATTTAAATTCAAAAGTCAGTTTGATTTATGAAAAGATAAGTACATTAGCAAGGCTTTTACCATCCAAAGGAAAGCATTTTCTTGAAGCTACAAATGGTTTCAATAGTACAATTGTTAAATTTTTAACGTGATTAAGTTTTTATTCGAAACAAGCAAATGAATCGTTAAGATTGCTTCAAAAGTGTGATCACGTTTCTGTAATACTGTCTTGGTATACTTGCCTGGCACTTGCAAAAAAGATTACACCAGAAAAGTAGAAAGATGAGATTTTGTAAAGTAGCATGTTGTTTTGTTTACAAAAAATTCAAGTAAATTACACAACGTGCATGATCAAAAGATAAACCGAATGCGCCTCTTTATAGATACTAATGCAAATTGCAGTAAACAGTTGCAAATCATTGCAGTTGCAGTTGCAGGAAAAGATAAGTATTAAAATATTGTTGCATTTATAAGGTAAAGATGAAACAGAGATCATGGATGCCATAATTTTAAACTAAACACAGTTTATTCGAGCTTTCGGTTGCATATCACAACCATCATCAGGAACTAAAAGAAAATTACAAGAATAAAAAAGATTTACATTACATTTACTTTAGTTTACTGTAATTGTATTTTTTATAATATATTTTGAACGCGAACTTTAGATGTAACAGTTTACCAGTAGAATGGGTTTTGCACCATATATGTACTTTTTGAGTTACATGCATTTATTATTATTAAATCCTGCGCATTTGTCCGCATATATAATTTTAAGGCTTTTGACTGAGCAGCAGCAGCTGTACCGTTAACCCATTAGAAAAATCTATACAATTCAACGCCGTCAGTCTGTCAATAAAATTCAAAGTTCCAAATTTCACTTTAAGATAACTACAACTATTATAAGTCTTCCTTAAAAATCGCCTATCTTTTGCATTATAATCTTGAACAACCAAGTTTAGCCTTAAGACTCTAAAATTTTCTTTTGATTGCAAATAAATGTTTGCCATGTCTCCTAAAATGTACAGTTGTATCAGAAGACACTCCTCCACAAAAAAGAATAATATAAACAACTGGACTAGATTACTTCCAGTTGTTGACATTTTAACCAGCACTGTCATGGACATGGTGTAGAAGAATTTTGATGCAATGACAATGGCTGTAATAACAACCTTTTGCTGTATTTCGTTCATAAAAGTTCCCAGAACTTGCAGAGCTCTGTATCGGTGTAGAATATTTGATGGTGTTAACATTTGCTTTAGACAAGCTTGAATAAACCTAAAGGAAAAAATTAACAGAAGCAACAGATTTCATAAGCTTTTCACAGTTAAATTGAATGTCAAAACTTACGTTTGCAAGCACTGCTGCAGAGTAACGGTGCACAGACCCATTACGCAAGCTAGTATTACAGATGCTGCGCTCATTGCAAAGGCCCAAATCCACAAATTTGTTAAAAGTACAAAACATTTTATGACAACATTCAGCCCACAAAATTTTGAAGGAAGAAAATTGCCTTGTGGAATTAACCAATAGCCACCTATAGCTGCTTTGCAAGGATTATTCCAGTGTAAACCAATTGTAAATACAAAAGGTAGTAATAATCCAGCAATATAGTACGTAGAGTATGCACACAGTAAGCTGAGTTTTGCAGTGTTGGATATCTTTATAGGATAACTTTGATTTTCTTTGGACAATTTCAAAAGTCCGTTGATGTATGTACAAGCGGATGAAGGATTATTGCAAAATGAACGCGTGTTGCTTAGACTCCATGACACCGTCGCGATAGCACAACCGAATAGCAATTTTTCTGTTACGGGATTGGAAAATGAAGGAAAGTAGATGGACTTGATAATTCCACCTACAACTAGATTGATGGATAGTATTGCCAGTATCGGAATTTATGTTTTGAGTCGAACAATGTCAGAATTCAAGGTTTTGCCAACACTGAGGTGTTTGGATTCGGGATTAGAGTATATTACAACGCTGCCAAGTAGCTTTGCCAAGGCAAAAGAATTCTCAAGAAGTTTTACGTGTTTTATTAGCATGGTTACTGTTTTGAAGGCAGTTTAAAAGGGTAAAAATGGATTAAGTTGGGAATTCAACGACTTCAGAATTTCAGTTCCAGTAAGTAAGCTTAACTGTGCGCAAGTAATCAAAAGCGACGTAGATTTCTTAAAGTCGATGTCAAACAAAACCTTGGCATTTATTTACATATATATAAAACCGGTGCGGGTGGGTTATAAAACGACGATTTTCAGTTGACGTAAATAAGATTATACTATTGTTTTCCAGTTAAAACCAAATGGAAAATTACACTCAACCATACCATACTCGTGTATTCAAAATATTGAATATGTAAGTAGAAATGCCTACAACAGATATATAACTCACAACATGTTTATGGATTTACATGCTTCAGAATATGAATAAAATTGTAAACTGAACCTCCCATCTAAAGGAGGGTGTAAGCCCAGATTTAATCAAAAACGTTGAGTACTTTTACATTGACATATTAAAATTTGGTTGTTAAACTAGGAACACTAGGATCAGTTTTCCTGTCTATATGGTTCATTAATTTAACAACGTCTAAAAAAGAACCCAATGAATTTTAAATATTTACTTCCATAAAGCTAATATTACAACTAGCTCAACTATTTTTTGAGTTGTGACGCACGTGCAGAAAATTTATAAGCAAAGCTATATACTTACCATATATTTTACATTTATGACACGTTAGAACAGCAGAACATAGTGTTAACAACCGGAATTTCTCACTCTTCAATATATAAAGGTTCTTCTAAAAACCAAAATGTTTAAGCTACAACATTACAAATAGCTACAATGATTGCTCTACCTACTCTTGATTGACCTACTCTGTTAGTATATTATTTACATTTAATTAAGTTTTACTTTCTCAATAAAAATTAACGTTAGTATAGTGTTTAGTATTTAAAGCTTGGATTGCCAACGGCGGCCTACAGTCATCAGAGTAATGCAATGCGGAATCGGAATGTAATAAAGTTCGTAAAAATAGGGAACAAAGCAGTAATTCAAGATGAATATCTTTGCGCATCAATGCCCGTGCCACAAAAATTTTTGCCGAGTATTGCTATTGGTGCCGTTTTATGGGTCCACTATAAAAAGAATTACGCAACGTCTTACGAATGCTAAACGAAGTTGGAATAAATTCAAAATTTCAAACATTGTTCACGTATGTGAAAGTTTTGCAGGATTTGTCCAAGTGGGAAGAGTTATCAGTGACACTCCAGCCCCGTTAAAGATGAAATCTACTCTGGGGTTGGCTTGTCTGGCTTACTTTTTATGAATATTTGTGCTGCTGGGAGTATTTGCAATATTTTATGGGGTTGGATCTGAACTTTGAGCAACATTAAAGTATTTAGCACGTTTCAAGTATAAAACAAATGTTGTGAAAATCGATTAAACTTTGACAAATTAATTTATTAGTAACTCCTCTTTATCATTTTAATAATTAGCCTTGAAACCATTTACCAAATCTAAGTAAATACATAGGCCACATGCCAGTATATTAGATTATTGATTGAAATGTAACCTAATTATGTTCAGATCTAACAAGCTTACACAACATACGTTCTATAGCTTTTTTTACCAAATTACCAACTTTACCCACGACAGCTAAACACAGTATAAACTTGTATGTGTATGTTTTTTATATTTTATTTAAGCCTATATATATACTTTTTCTTGCTTTGTTATTACATAGTAATTATCTTGAAATTAAATAAGTAAAATACTTTAAAACATAATGCTATAATTTGATTTCATTACCATTTGATATATTGACCTTCAAGAGGACATAATGTTAAATCTGACAATGACCATTTTTTCATATTTTATCAAAAACCCGTACGCACAATTTGAATGTGATAAACATCTAATTGATGGTAATAGCAAGCAAGTAACTAGAAAATGTTCCATAAATTTACTTACCAGTATGTAGCAAATCGAATTGTACTAAAAATTCCTGAAATGCCAATAGGATGTATTTTGGTGGAGAAAGTAAATTGGTGGTACTTTTTTGGTTTCTCTAAGCTACATTTGTGGTACGGCGGCACTTTCTAAAATGAAGTCTTAGAAAAAACTACATTTCTCACTGGATCATACTATCATACGCGTGATGTCAAAAGCGCAAACTGTTAAAGCGTAGATCATATAGACAAACACAGCATAGACCTTTTGATTGTCAAATAAAATTCCAATAAAATAATCAAGAGCACTTTTAGGTAAAGGTTATATGATGTGTGATTAAAGCCGATTAATACGCTAAAGCAGATTTATGTCATAAACAACCGTACCTTAGCAACCAAAATTTTTGAGCAACAGAACATTGACATGGAAAGGGCGTGTAAGCAGCTGTCAAAGTAAGCAAATAATATTAGTCTAATGTTTTTACAACTTTTTCTTTTCTTGACTTTTTAAAGCATTACTAATAATAAGCTAAATGTCGGAGTACTTAACTTTTAAAACATAAAAATGATGAATACTTAAATATCTTTAAAACATACCTTGTACTAAAGCCTTGTAATTTGTGGATATGAAATAATCTGCACTTTTCCACTAACCGTCCTGGTTTTACAGCAGATTTGAGAACAGTAGTGCTTGAACGCAATCCACAATAAGTAGCCACACACAATTCAGCTAGGCAGACCCAGGACAGGGCACTGGTGGTGTAAAACAAACAAACAATGTAGCTGTAAGATCTGTGACGAAAATAGTTGTTTGAATGATGGCAGCACAACTTACTTACATGACAATAAACTACGCAAGAATATATAAAAATGATGAAGCATAATATTTTATGGCAAATTCATGCTTTTCAGCTCAATAAATTATTAATTTGCTTTACCAGAGAAAAGCAAAGCTTTGTCAAAGCTTGGTTTTTCATCAAAATATTTTTCACGTGCCCAAAAATATTAAAATATGTACTACAAATTTTTATGTCATTTTAAATCCCAGTTGTTCTACCAAAAAAACCTGTCTACTTTAGTGATTTCGTTTAGCGATCATAATAGTTTCCCGCTATCACCAAGCAACATACAAGAATTTGCGTTCAGTAAAAATGTATTCCAAAGCATTTTTGAAGTCCTTAAGGCAACGCATGTTATTATTGTGCTACTCTTTTGCCACCATAATTACATGGAACTTGGACACGAACAAAATAGTTGTGCTAGAAGATTTCTACCACAGTACAAACAATTTCTTTTACCTGTTGTACATAGCACTCTTTGCAGCAGCTGCAAGCTTTAGGCTGTTTCGTGCTCTAAGAACCAATCCAAATTCAACTAATGGTATTATCGATGTTGCCTACGGCCGCAATATTGGAAACCCAAAATTGAAGACATTGCAAAACCTGGCTTTGTTCGGATTTGCCTGCCTTAGTTTGTTATCCGGAGCGCTGGGCATGTCTGTACGTCGAACTAAGCACCAAGTAGCAAGACTGTACAACCTTCTGCTGGAATTTAACAATAACCTAAATGGCAAGTTTAACAATAATTTGCATTTGCAATAAATTGCTGAAGCATTTATGTATCTAAATCATTACTTATTTTTTAGAAAACTACAAATCTGATATTGAATCTCACCCGGAGTTGCAAAGATTGGCTTCAAATTTCAATCGACTTTCCACACTGATGGTAGTGGCATTTGGCATTGGAAGTATTCTGGTTCCATTTAGTATGGGGTTTTTCCTTTTTCAACCATATTCACCATTCAACTATTTGATAGTGCAAATTCTTGAGTATAAAAAGTTTCAGTTAGATTTGAATCACGTGCCTGTTGCCATTCTGCTTAGCCACACATGTGGCTTATTATCTAGACTGCTCGTTATTCTTTCAAAAACACTAATTTTCTAAGTTAGCAACAAAATAATTTTTGTACAAAAATTTACACGAACAGCACAAAAAAATGATCATTGAATGGTAGTAATTAGAAGCCAACGTGTAGTTGTATCTAGCACCAATGCTGTGGGGTAATGGCATAATCGATGGCATGAGGTGAGTGAAAGAGAAGGTCAGTAGGTGGCGCGATGGTATGCATTTGATTTGCTGTGCTGCGTCAGGTGATGTGAAGCTCAAGCATTGCATTCTACAAAAAGGTAGAGCTTGCACGTAAGCGGAACGTAGGCAGCCAGCGTACCATGTTCAATCCTGATCAAAAGTGCACACACACAAACACACGTTACATTTTCAATCATTTAGTATAGTGAATATTTACACCTATTAACCGGTATATTGTGTACCTGGCAATTTCAGCACCTTTCAGCGAAATTGAAAAAGAGCATTACCTTAATCAAAATTTAGTACCTAGTATTAGCACGTGCCGTCAATAACTTGCTTCCGTTCATAACTGGACACAAAGTATTAACGTCATATTTAATTTATCAAGCGTAGGTTCAGGTTTGCACACTCTTGTGCGTTCAGGGAACGGAACTGCTATAATTTATTTTGTCACCGAATATAAATTCAGGAAGTTGTTGGCAAGACGGAAGTAGATTGTTCAGTCTAGACACTAATATTTCAGACTGCGACGTTGATTTTGTATGCAAACTTTAGTAAAGAATCAAAATTATAGGGCTCAAGTAGTTTCAAAAATAGTTAAAAAACTCGATTGTTATTTTAGCAGTTTGAAATGGCCAAGTTTTTCTCTTTGGTTCCATGTTTCTCTTGGTTACATTTCTCTACATTTTTCAATTGTACTGCTGCGTCAAAATCAAAAAGCTGCTCCTATTTGGAATTAAGAGCTTATGACTGTTTTCGGGAAAATCTGTACCCCGGTTCCCGTAACAGTATTACATTCCGAATTAAAAATCTGGATAGAATTCTTGAGCCACTGATACAGGAGCGCAGTATCTTCATTTCAATTGTCATTTATGTACACGTAGATATTCCAGAGCTACCCTATCCTGTTACAACAAAATTTAAAAAATGGTACGGCTTTAAGAATTCAACCCAAAGTACAAAACCCATGAAGACCATACACTTAAGCAGAATGGCAAGAAGTGCTGTTAAATTTGGTAACAAACTTACACCAACTCAGCTACTTTCACGATCATGGCAAGGAAGAATGCAAATTCGTTTGCTCATTCCGCTTTACTTTATGCAACTTGACATGTTTGAAAGTTTTCAAACAAAAGCAAATTTTAACAAAGCCCTAAACTTAATGACATCTCCTGCATTTCATGTTATTGTTCCACTTAAGGGCAGCTTGAAAAAGGAAAGCATTCGCAGCGCAATTACAAGCATGCTATCGCAGATACGTTATCAAAATTTGGAGTCCGCATTAATGTTTGCGATAGTTCACACAAATCTACACAAACAAATTGCCTCAAAACTGGATGTTGTAACTTCATACAACCCTGTGTTTGGTATTAAACTTAAAACGTTTACAATTTCCGCATTTTCAAAGACAAATGAAAATTATTTAATTGAGTTGTTAAAAAATCAAAAAAGAGTATTTTTTATTGAAGCACCTCTTATGGCAGGAGAGTTATTTTCAGAACGCCTTTTGCAAGCATGTGCATCTGGAAGAGACCATAATAAACTACTAGGCAACGACTACTTTAATTTAGTTCTGGCTCAAGTGATTTTACTAGCTGTTGACAACAATACCTGGTTTCTTGGAGCAGATTGTGTGTGTTTCAAATGCTCTCAAAATCATTTGAACAAATTTCCACTACATTCCTAAACTTGTATGTATGCATTGCAGAATCGCAAATCTTACAGCGTTGTTGTAGAGCAAATATTTGCCACTTATTCTCTATCGGAAAACAATTTTATTATTGAAAATTATGCGTCCAGACTGCGCATCCTATCCTGTGGACAACGAGGGTTGAATACATTACCATTTGAGAGTTTTGTAAATGTGTTTGATTACCGCGTCTGGATTTGTATTGTTTGCTCCATCTGTATATACGCAGTAACAATTCGAGGAACGTTTTCAACATCAAAGCACTCACACAAGTGGCTTGACACAGTGTTCAGAACACTAAAAATATTTCTTGAGCAAGGCGACCCATTTCAAAGCTACATGGAAAGAAATCCTATATTCCGATTACTATTTTCTGGACTATTTCTTGGAGCGCTTGTGGTTAGCAACGCGTACAAAAATGACAACGTTTACGATATGGTAATGCCTAGAAAGCCAATTTTATATAAGACACTGCAGCAATTATTTGACGATAAGTTTTCAATTTTTAGCAGAGTAACTACTTTTAGAATTGCACTGGACAGTGTCAGCATTGACCATACTGAGAATATAAATCATGCCATTTATGCTTACAACTCGGGAGAAAATTCTGCCCCAAGTTTTGCAATCTCTGAGATATTTGAGTATGACCGCATACCTGAGTCTCAAGGCCCAGTAGAGAATCCAACTAAAGAAGAAAAATCCTTGTTAGACGACCACAATCTTCGAATGAAATCGGGGATTCATTCAAATGTAGAATTAGAATTTAAACATATTTTTGCTGTTTTGAAACCTCTATACACAATGGGAATTTTACCAAGCAGAAATGAAAACAGGATGGAAGGATTGCATAAGCTTATCAAACAGGAATTTTGGGAAAGAGAGAAGAAGTGGCACATTAAAGATTTAATGGCATGTGATAAAAAGGCGTTTATTTTTCCAGAGTATTTGGCATACGCGTATGCAAAAAAGGTACTAAGTTTAGGAAGAAAGCTTATTTCTCTTGGGTCAGAGAGTTATGCTAGATCTATGGTTGAAATTAAGTTCGTTGGAATAACATCAATGCACACCGTTAGTAGAATAAGTGCAATAAAAGCAACAAGTATTTTGAATTGGCTATCAAGGGTGTGCAGTAGGATTTTTGAATACGATTTTGACACATATAATGATGTTAAAAGCGTTTCACTTAATGGAAATGTAATAGTTATATTTATCCTTGCTTTAACTGGATTTACATTAGCCGCTATGGCATTTATTGTTGAAAAGTTTAGACGTGACAAGGGCAAAAATGCGAGCAAAAATTTCCATCAAGTAGCAAAGTATATAAAATATAAAGTGCTAATGTTGAAGCAAACAAGCAATTTTATATATAAATGCGTAAAAGTCAAACAATCCAAAGTTACAAAATATTAACCAGAATTATTCAATTATTTGCTAATGAACTGTTTCAAACCAAATCTTTTTGTAAAGCAGTTTGTAATTGGATTCTGAGCGGATTATAGATAGGCAAGTGATGAACATGTTTTAGCATAATTTCTTTTGTTTTGGATTCGGTGACATCTTTGCTGTTGTTGTATGTTAATTCACTAGTGTAATTTGTACATCTATGAACCTAAATGTTATCAAAATGATTTGCAGACGCACCTAGCTTTGAATAAATATTTGACACGTTTTTGATTCATCTGACTTTACTATTGTGTAGGTATGTCTGTAGTAATGATGAGTACAAAAGTGATACCAAAGAACCTTAAAGTAATTTATTACTTAGAAACGTATCTTTCGACTTTACTTATGCTGGAAAGACATAGAATAGTGCAAGTATTTATTAGGAATCGGGATTAGATTCGTTCTACTTTCTGTTCCGCACGTCCGGCCGTCCAGTCTATTGTGTTTTTCTCCGAAACGTCTAATCTGATTTGAAATAAATTTGGCGTAAACTCTGTAGAGGACTTCGGACAGAACAATATTGAATTTCAGGTTAATAGCCCAACTCCAAAGGTCAGAGGTCATCGGTGGTTCAATATTTTTACATAAGATCTATATCATGCGGCACATGATTTTAGGTTAATATTTTACTAGAATTACGAATTCAGTTTGTTTGTTAAAATTTGGAATTTAGGGTTATAAAATCAGGAATTTAGTTGTCAAATAAATACAATGAACCTATGATGTGCGGTAGATGATTTTACGTCCGTGTTTTACTAGATTACGAGTATGAGGTCGATTTGTTAAAACTCTACTTTCTGTTGGCGTTTTTTAAATTTTTAATTACTCTATTTACAAATGACTTATCTACGAGTTCATTTACTGTACTCATTTCGTAATTTTTTTAATATTGATTGTAATAATTCATCATTTGGCATTGCTACTTTACAATATACGAAGTTACACATGAATTGAGAATAAACGTCAGTTTTACTTGTTCAAATAAATTAATCGTCTATCTTCCAATCATTTTAACTTAATCAGACACAATTATTACAGTGGTATTGTAAATTTTATGCATTTTAATCTGTAATTGATTACGCTGATGAACTTTTTTGTGGCTTTGTGAACTTTTTTGAACTTTAAATGTTTACGGTTGTGCAAGAAGAACCATATTAAATACGTTACCAGTAAGTACTTTCATATAGTGTAAAATGGCGTTCCCGGGATATTTCATTTTGAAAATTCAAAATGTCACTTGAAGCTTGTTGGTATGGGGTACTACCATCAAGATGGGAGTTCAATAAGATCTTTTTTTAAACTTCTTTAGTAAAGCTCTGAGCAAGTCAGTTGTTTTATGCTTGAATCGGTGTCGAACAAAACACAAGTAATTTAAGTTGGAAAACCACAAGCATGCAATCCTGCCACCTATGGTTACTTCACAATATGCTCATTTATTGTATTTCAGTTTAGCCAGGATGACTTGATTTTTTCAAAAGTCTGTCTGTCTTGTGAAGTTTGATTTGCTTACATTTAATGTTTGGAAAACACTTTTATCTGCCTCTTTGCTATTAAAGGTCCTCAGAGCTATCAAAAACCAAACACTAGCACCAAGTCTAGATATTTTTCATCTGAAACTATAAAAATGTACAGAAAAGCATATTACAGGTTGCAATAAACGCATATTATAGTAAGTTACCAGCACAGCAGCATGCCAATATAGACGCCAATGCAATTCCACACAAACGTCGCGTTTCTGTAAAAATATTTACATATAAGTTGTGGCGGTGGTTGTCAAAAATGTTTAATTACAGAAAATATGCAATATAATACTATTTATATTATAAAATTCCAGAAATGTTCCTATGATTGCAATTTGCGGGTATACTTTTAATCAACATATTACCAACTGGAACATATGAATATGACAAAAGTAATATAAAACTTAAATACATAGAAATTACTGATAGACTCACAACAGCATGTCTGACAATTTTCCTAAATGTCAAAGTACTAAAGCAGGTAATCCACTTTTGCCCAAAATGGCTTAAAAATCGTAGAATTTTTATTGAAAAACTTGCCATAAAAATATATATTTTAAGCAGTAAAATACAGCAATGGTTTATAATAATTTTTCTTAAAAGAAGCCATTGTAAATATGGCACGTTTTCTGTGCTGTGGAATGTAATTTAGTCATAGTGTAGACTGAATAAAACCAGATTAACATCTAACTCATTTTGTGACTACTTTGATTACCAACAGCAAAATACTTCTTTAATTTTTTACCTGCGGAATGTCATATGCCGATAATGCATCAAATTTTATGCTTCAAAAAGACAAGCTCACGATTTGACCTTTTCAGGCAAACATTTTATGTCAAACCATAAATTCACCGTAAGTTTTAGATAAATTAAATTTGGGGGTTTTTATGCGGCCACGTGGAAAATGTTCACCATTTTACAGCTTTGGTCTAAATAAAAGGATTTATGGGAAGTGTAAAATATGCAGAGATATTTTGTGCTTGGGCTGCTATCCAAAACCTAATTTAAGCAGCTGCCAGTGTCACTGTTTGTGATATAGTCATTACCCCGTACAAGTCCCCACACTCTTTTTCTGGTTCTCGGACATTAAAGTCATAGCCCTACAGTTACTCTTGTCGTATTGTTGCCTGTTATTTCTCGTATGCTTTGTTTGGTAGCATAAATTAGAGCAACAATAATTTTCATTTTGGTCCCTTCTGTCTGAGCCTCAGACTCTGAGGACAACAACTTTAAAAATGCTTTCCCTTAAAGCTACAAATTATCTTATGGCATTTCTAAAGTTTGCTTGGTTGACAGGTTGTATACCTTATCCAGTAAAAAGTTTCCCAAAACAGCAAGGAAAAATTCAAATTTCCTTAACCACAAACCGGTATCGATTGCTCTTTGTAAAAACTGGCTTCCTCCTGGCCGGTTGTTATCCTTTGTTTATGCTATATCAATTAACAACCTACTATAATCTAGTTCCAGCAGCTTACAAACTCAAGTTTACAATAAAAATGTTGTACGTTACGGTAGCTTACACTTCGGCAAGTATTTTTGATATAAACGCGTGGCAAAAATGGGAAGAAATTCCAGCGTTTCTAACTAAATTTCTGAATTTCTTTGGGGTTTGAGTCACAGCAAAGCCAACGTCATCTCAAGTTAACCCACCTTCAGCTTCAAAATATATTGTAACTCCGGTTGCACTGGCATTTATTTGCTTTCTGCTAAACGCTCTAGCGTTTCTGAAAAATCCAAAATCCCCAAATTTCGTTTCCTCATTATTTCAAAACGCAGAAAAGTTTCAACTTGCTCGAATTGGATTTCTAACTCTACACACTTGGCTGATACTTCATGCTTGGGTAATTTGAATAACTTATAATATCGGTTCTTTTTTTAAAAAAATTCTAAAATAAAATGTTCATTAACTGGTTTTGCGTAGATTGTGTATCTGGTGTACAGCATTCCATCTAGCTTCTTGTACTTGGTATGCTGCGTTACATTCATAAAACGGCACCAGCATATTCTTAAGTTTGGACGTTTCATTACCTCAAAACCCTCTTGTGGTTCTTCCGGAATACTAAAGTTTCGAGCTTTTCAGTGTCTCCACAAAATGTGGTGTTACAATTATCGATACTTAAATACTACCAGCATTTATGTATCACTGTTGTGTAACTTATCACTTGCTACCTACGGTATGATAAGGATGGGTGATGTATCTGCTATTCGAATGGGTTTCATGGGTATACAGTACTGGGTGCACTTAATTGTGGATCAAAACATGTGCGGGAAATTTCACGAAGAGTCTCAGAACCTTTTGGAGTACTGGATGAAAAGCATAAATCGAGTTCGAGCAACTAGAGTATTGTCAAAAGGTGAGAAGTGTACATTGAAGCAGCTTGCATCAGTACAGCCGCTTAGAATGTATATTGGTGGATTTACTTCCATTGGACGGGGTAATTTGTTAAGCGCTTCTGATTTGGTAATTAGTAATGTGGTTTCTTTGCTACTTCTTTAATATTAAGTAGAGCGCTTGTAAATTACAACTTGTAATGCTTCCAAGTATCTGGATTAAACCCAGGTCAACTTGAAATAATTAAATTACAGCAAAACTGGTATGTATTAAGAATCTAGGTGAGAAAACAATGCAAACTATTGGATTAAAAATATGCAAGGTAGGTTTTATGTAGGTATGTACAATACACACATAAAGAAGTTTAAAAAATATAAAATGGTATTTGGAGCAAGAAAACACTGCAAAAATAATTGGAGTGTTTGTAAAATATTTGGGTTTGAAATGTCAAGTTTATTTCAGAAACTGTTGTGAATAAGTATATTATACTTTGGAAAACGTGATGTTTGACAGCTATATGAAATAAATATTAGATATCATTAAAGCATGTGGATGTGGGTATTAAATAAAAGTTAAAAGGAATGGAATGTCTTATAAGCTTATTTCTGTAAAAATGACACTATTACAGCTGTTTACAGAAAAATACCAGCACACACACAATACTAATAACATTGTACACTAAGTAATCGAATATTTAAGATTTCAAACCAGTTGTTTAGACTAATTCAACACAAGCATTATGGTTCAATGCGTTTTCACAAAAACTTAAATCTTTAATAACAAAACTGTTAATCAAATAACAAAACTAATCAGTAACTTGACAAATTGCAAAATATAAGTAGAAACACTTGTTACTTAACTGAAATACTTTGTGTGCCTACCATAAATTCCGTAAACTAAACAATTGAACACTTGCCACTGATATGTTTTCTCAAGCAATGGGTCGGTATGACTCAACAACAGCTTCGTCAGTTTTTACCCAAGGGTTAAAGGCCACAAGCACTCCTTCTGATAAATTTATAACCACTTTCTCCTGTGGGAAGCCAACAACTGCAAACATTGGCGAAGACATGTCTATGGTGTATTCACTGATTTTTTGTTCAAAATGTTCAAGGAATTGAAAGTCAGGTTTAACAAACAACATTGCACAGGTGTGCTCATGTTCGCTCTCTTCTTTAGTCAGTCTCATGATCCCATGCCGAATTCATTTACCTCCCTTTTTGGGGCATCTGGATACTGGTTTATAATGTGAATATATGGGTGCATCATTCAAAAGGTATGCTATACGAGTGCTACAAATAGAAGCATTCTCCATTCTGAGGTTGTCTTTGTTCTAGAATGCGTATAGTATGCAAAAATTCGAATAAAATCCGAATATAAAAACACGCATTTAATTAGAATCTATATAGAATCTTAATTAATGCTGATGTCCGTATTTTTTGACCATCGAATATAAATAGAATGCGTCGCACTTACAAAGAATGGAAATCGAAAATTGTTGTTAGTTGGGAAGGCAAGAAGGTAGCAAGTCTAAAACATTAGCGTGTAAGTAGATTGCCAAATTTATTGCGAAAGTTGACATAACGGTTTTGCAATAAAGAGTTAAGTACCTTACACAATTATTAAATATTCAAACTACCCATTTCTTTTTTCTGATTTATTAAATCAATAAGCCTGATCGTACGATGTTCCAAGCCAAAGTTAACAAATGAAGTAGATAGTAGATTTGTAAGCCATATATAACAAGCAGAAAAAGTAATATTTGCCTTAATAAAGTAAAGAAAGATACAACGGCTGTGCAGAATTGATTGCATTTTCTTTGCTACGACGGTTGATTGAGTTTTTCAAATTAGATTACAAATTGAAATAACTAACTTATATTAAAACAAATGAAAAAAGCAATACGTTTATTACAGCAATTAATTAAAACTGGAATTTATTTGTTATAAGTTAAATTCTGCAATTGGACATTGCACCAATTAAATCGATTTGCATTACAGATGAACTAGGCAGTATACACGAAAAAGTTTACAAGTAAATCAACTAAAGAATTGCCAAACTCCAGAAAATTCCCTTTTGTAATCTTGTAGTACGGATACGCTGTTTGACTTTGTAACGGCCTAACACTTTCCAGTTCTTTTTTAAATTTCTTCAACTCTTGTCGCTTTACTGTTTTAATCATATTTGCTGAACCATTCTGTCCATTTTTTTTATTTTGGACTTCGTTCACACTGTACAAGCAATGGGTTTTCTGTAAGATATATAAATTACGCAAAAATTCTTCAGACATTTCTTGCGACCCTGAAACAAATACTGTTTCTACATACTCAATAAAAATGGGAAAAACAAATGCTGCAATTGCAACCTGATTTCCTGGAACTAACAACATATTTGTGTGCTTGATGCAAACATACGCGCCAACAGTACCTAGACCCAAACACATTGCATGATGTAAGGCAAATATCGGATTACCCACAATCTCATTAAAACATGCCAGAATATACTGCTGCATTCTATAAAAGTGAAATATTTCCTCAATTGTCATCTCATTGCCAATTCTGCAAACAATTATTGCTTTCCCGGATTTCCTGTCAGAAATTAAGTTTTCCGGATTAAGCAGTGAAAACCAGTATGTTGTGCAGCGAAATACAAACATGTATAAAACATCGTAAATCAGAATGATATCAGCGCCGCTTAGCAGTACGTATCCGACAAGTATTACCAATGGTGAGGTTTGCAAAGTAAGTTTCAACTCAATTTCAAGAAATACCCGAACCAGCTGATTTGTTGGTGCAATTGGCTGGAAAATGAATAGACCCCAGCCGAATGTAACGAAAAACGTAATTATGGATAGTGCAAGAAGCGTCAGTGTTGATTTTTTGTTGAACTGGTTAACCTCTTTAGCAATTTCAGGGTTCTGTTGAATATTTCGTTGAAATGTTTCTGAAAGCAGCAAAAATAGATTTAAAACTTAAATTTGATATAAACAGTAAAATGTTTAAAACCTTACGCATTAGAGTGCGGCAGGTTTGAATTTGGATATTGAAATGTCTGGCCATTTCAAATTTCCATTTGCGAATCAAGAACCCTGCAGCACCACATAGTGCAAATACGCACATAACTCCAAACAAGACCAGGTGCTTTGGGACTTCAGGTTTCAAGTTTTGATTCTCGGTTGCAACATCAACAATGTCATCAGTATTTGAACGTTTGAATGCAAGCAGAAAATGGATTAGTATGACGGTTGGAAAAAGAAAGCACCAGAAAAGCATCCATGTATTGCTATTCGTGGGATTGAAGTCCGTTCGCACAATAACCCGATCCTGTTTCCAGTCCCATGCTAGTATTGTAGCCCAGGAGTAGCGAATCATTGTGAAACGCCATCGAAAAATTTTCAGAAATGTGTTGGAGAACATGACAGAAGATTTGCGGTTTTAAAAGGATTTTGACAATTTTGAAAGGTAAAGAAACAACGGTAAAATTGCAAATGCCGTGCGCGTGGCAAATGTGGATGAACTTTATTTAGAATATTTGCCTGGGTCTTCTGACGGAGATGGGAAAGGTACTTTTTTAATAGCTTCCTACATAAATGTTAAAATAGTAGCGGCACAAACATGTTTTTCAGTAGAACTACCTTAAACAGTTGGCCTAAATCACTGTTAGTTTATACGTAAGCTTGTTTTATTGGCTTGTGGTTTGATTTGGATATTTTTAAATCTACCTGACCACATACAGGTACTCGCGCAGAAGGATGGCGACAATTTGGCGGCACTCAATTTAATGTCCAAAACATACATATTTTTTCTATTTTATTAAAAACATGTAAATATTTTATTATTAGATAGAAACTCTGGCAGTACCTTTAATTTTTTACAAAACTAAAGCACTCTGTGGAATAACCAGTATTTCTTATTATTAGCTGGAAAATGGCTGTATTGTTTTTTTCAAAAATTCAAATTTTTTTTACGTAGGATGCTTGAATTAAAAGTAAAATTAATTTCTCGCAAGGAATATGACATTTGACAAATTAAAAATAGCGACTTTTAAAACGTTCATTTGTATGAAAATAGAATTTGACAATTTTGTAAACAAGTTTTTGTAATTCCTGACATGCCAAAAAACGCTGACGGTATTGTCAGCTTACAGCACTAAACGCATCGCGTCCAAAAACAGACGGCCAAAACCTGCTCAAGTACAAGTTATTACAACATTTTTTTCTTGAGAGACTTCCCAGCCTGACGGTTAAGCGACAGACTTTTTGCATCGGGGTCACGGGTTCGAATCTGAGCTTGGAAAGATGGTTTTTAAATAGTGTTTTGCTTACAGACACATGGACATGTCAGGTAATTACACTGTGCATATTTATTATTAAATTATTATGATTTTTAAAATTCAAAGCTCAACATTTTCAGAAGCAAGCAAGGAATGTGGAAAGATATTTTTGAGTCTTATTGCTTCTACGAAAAGTATTTCTGGGGAAATGATATTGGTAAAGCAAGAACAATTTTTCAAAATTGTGTGCGACAACTGGTTGGTTGGATGCAACTTTAATTGCACTTCTTCAACCTTAAGCCATCTTGCTTTGCAGGAGTTCAATTTCAAAAAGTACACAGACATGGACAAACACCACGGTTTATTATCTTACGGAGTTGTTTCCCATGGAGTTCTGTATTCAGTTTTTGAAAAGATGGAGCAAACTCAAAACGTACAAGGTTTGATGGACCCTATTGACTGGCTTGGATGGGTAATTATAGCAGTGGTTTTGGTTGGCATGTGGCTTACCCTGAATTTGTCAGGGTTTAGAAGCCCACTTTTCTGGATTTACAGTTCTACATTTGAACAAGGTGCGGATATTGATCAATTTGTTAGTTCCAAAAATGCAATTATTGTGTTTGGCTGGCTTTACGGCGCCATTTTGCTCAGGAATGTTTACACATCCTCTCTATTCACCTACATGACTAAGGAGTCTGCTCCTGAATATATTCCGGCCAACTTCACTGATGTTATAAAAAATACAAAGTTGCCTCTTATAATTGAATCCGGGGTCAAGATTTTGGTGACTAACTATTTTAAGCAGGAATTCAAGGATACCGCGTCAGCACTTCTGGAAGAAAGATCCTGGTCATTTGTCACTTTGCACGATGCTTTTATAAAACAAATTGGCTGTGCATATAACAACTTGTTGTCTGAAAATTTACTGGCTAAAGTTAAAATCGGGAGAAGTGGTTTTAAGAGAAATTGCTTGGTCAATAAGCGGTTTGTCTACATGCATAGCTAAAATATTCAAATGTCGGATGGCAATCAGGTTTCTAAAATGCCTGTGTTGAAAGCATTTCTGATGTTGATGGGTCAACACCAAATTGCAAAAAATCAGGAGGATCCCAAATTTGCCAGCAACGCGTATTGGATGACATCAACAAAGTCGTATTACTACAAAAAGTTTAACAATATGATGGCATGTTTAGTACAATCGGGAATATACGATCAGTACCTAAGTGACAAACGTCCCGGCCCGGGCAAACTTGTATATCATGCAGAAAGTAGAAATTACCATTTCAAATTTACCAAAACATGGTGTACATTTTATTGCACAACGTTTCAGGCATTGACAAACTGTTTTCTTAACTACAAAAGTATTTTTGGTTTAGCTGCGAATATTCTTAACGTTATCAATTTTTCTTTGTGACTTTTTAATAGAATCCTTAATTATTTCATAAACTCGAGCTAATTTCCAGTCGCTCTTTCGATCGACACAACTGAAAAGCAGAAACTTTGTTGGAAGTTTTATTGGAAATTGAATTTTGTTTAAAATAGTATAAAATGTAAAGAATTGTAATATGATTTTTCAAAACGAAGTATCAAAATGGACTTTTTTGAAAAGGCTTTGGGTATTTTAAATTTTTTAGACTTCTTAATGATATTATCGTTTTCAGAACATTTAACCTTTTCGCATGGCAATTAAATGCTAATATTTTGTAGCTAAAGTGGCGTTAAGGAATCTTGTTGTGAAAGCCTACTACCCTTTCCATAAGTACGAGTATTAACAGGGAAACTTTACGGTCAAAGGGAAAGACCATCTAAACGCATTCCTATTGGCTACTGAGTTTTGAGAGGGCCATTCATGGAGGCGTGCGTGCATTTTAGGTATTATGCAAAAATGATAAGCACATGGTAAAATGGTTTGTTTTGGTGAATATTGTTTTGTATTTGTGTAGTTTTCGTTGTTTATGAGTTTGCAAAAATTCTTGAACGTAAATTTTGAATCCTCCTTCCCTTTGACCGCCAACTGTTACTTGTACTTATGGAAAGGGTAGTACATGGCAATTAAAATGAGGAAGGCAAGCTGTCAAATTAGGAATTTCTGTGGAACGGTTATCAGGTGGAATGGGAATTTCAAAATATGGTTCAACCTTTGACGTGGGAATTGCTTGTAGTACAAGGGAAACGAACGTAATAATACGTTTTTCCACTGGAACGTAATGGCAAAGAACAGCTGATTAGTACGTATTTCGACACCGCGGGAAGAGCTCAAGCAACACAATAATACGTTTTAGCATTTTCAAAAACTACTCGAATCTACGTTATATTACGTTTTACCACAGCAACTCTCCGATTTGAAAAGCGTAATATTACATTTTTCCGGATTTGAGGATGTTTCCGCAAAACGTATTAGTGCGTTTTTCGAAATCAAAATGTTAAGGAAAATATTCCTTTTTTGGAAGTTTGTTCTATGTTTTGACGTATTTCTTCGAATTTCGATTTTACCTTAGACTTGCTTTTACAAATGCTGTCTTGTAAAACTGTCTTGAATTTTGCATGTGATCGAATTTATTAGGGTAAGAATGCTGCCATGTGGGACACAATATATTTATAACTTTTACTTTTGTCGTTTATTTGTCACTTTTGTGATAATTCCTCTCCCTCCATCCCAATCCCGACAATCTGAGACGCTGAGGATAAGGGAGGAAGGCAGAGATCATTTAGGCTCAGTCACGGATTTTGTATTTAAATTAACTTTGATAACTTGATTTATTAACAGGATTTCAATTTTTTAATTTCTAAAGTCTGCTAAATACTTTAACACTACAGCATCGAAGTCGATGTTTTTCAATTTACTATTGTAATTAAACTTATTTAAAAACGCATTTCCATCGTTAGTGCTTTGTTTTCTCAATGTAAATGATAATCTTTTCTGATGGATCATTAGTACTAGCAATATGTAGAACCGGGCAAAATCTAGTATGAAAATCTAGTACAAAAATCTAATATAAAGTGGCTGCTTATATCTTAGACTGTGTACATTTTACTGTTTTTAACGGCATAGTGTATGGAATTGCCTTGGTCGCGTGTTTGTAACAAACTTTAAAATAAAATCTGCATTTTATAATTACTAGAGTCCAAATGTATTTCAAGTAAACTGATAGTGGGATCACTTCAAATACGTAGATGAGCCAATTCGTGTTTGATTCACTAACTCACCGGCAAAAAAGATTTTAGAAACCATTGAAAGAAGTAGAAACGGAGATCATGGATGGGGAAATGGAAAAGCAAATGACAATTCCAACAATTCTGAATGTTTAGCCAGGGAACCATCTGATACTAGGATTGATGTAAAGATTGGTAATATCTACTACTGTGCATGGGCAAACGACGTTGCTGTCACTCAGAAATATATTGAATTGCATGTTTTGGGCTTTGGCTATAATTACTGGTAAATACATTTCTAGCTCCAACTACATATCTGTCTGCAATGTACTTAATGTTGATAATCTGGAAAAAAGATGGCAGGATTTACTTCTACGTTTCGGTATTAAAACCCTTAAAAATCCACGTTTCAAACATTGGTTAGAGAAATACCAAATTATAAGAAAGCCAAATTATTGTAGCAGGTATAATAAAAACAAATTTAACTTTAGACTTGTTAAAAGCAGGTACGAAAGGTACAGAAGGTCTACAATTCCGTCGTTAGTTAGATCTTTGCGTGAAAACTACTAACCTTTAAATGTACATTTTAGCTCTAGTAGCTATTAACATCTCGATGTTATTTTACTTCTACGTATTTATATTTTCCTTTCCGTTTATGTTGTTTTAAGTTTGCATAGCGCCTTAACCTGGCTGCTTGTACTTCTTCCTTTTTCTCATTATCATGTACACTATTTATGTATCGTCTTCAGTTTTGTTAACGTGTGACCTAACTGTGTAAGATACATTTCTTTCCTAAATGAATAAATAAAATAAAAAATAAAATAAAATAAAATGTTTTGGTTTCTGTTTTTAATCGTACAACGACATTTCCTGCAAATCCCGGCCCCTGTCGTACCCCACAAGGTCCCGGCCCGGGAAGAGTCTTCCCTCTATGACCCTCGTCACTTAGGCACTGTATACGATATGCAGCTTAAGTACGGAAGAATTTTTGGCCATTTGAATTTCGACGACGAAGACATTTCAGGTTCGGATAAAGAAACTGGCAAAATATTTGGTGTTAGAAGCAGCCTAATTCAAACATGGGAAACATTTGGATGTTTTCGTAGATATAAAGACGTGTGCGCAGTTAGGGGGAACGTGAAACTAGGTAGTGATTCTGATGGGAGTGCTGGTAATTGGAGTGACCTCGAGATCATTTGGGTATTGTATTTATTCGCCTGTGGTATTTGCAGTGGGGTATTCATTTTGTTCGGATAGAGTATTATATTACTTAGTATATTGTATTGAATTACTCAACCAAAAATACATTAGTTGTAGTGCCTATATTACATTTTGAGGATAACTGCATATATCTGTAATACTAACTACAAATAAAACAATCTAAAATATATACGTGGAGTGTTCCAAAAGTAATGCAAAAAAATTCTCAGGCTATGTTTCAAAAACGTTAAAGAGATCTGCAAGTCTGATTAGTCAACCATATAGCCCAAGCACTAATGAACATATTCCACTATCAATCACGAGTATAAATTCAATAATACGAGAACAGTAGACTCAAACACAATTGATAAGATTTTAAAGTTTCTTAAGCAATGATTTCTTTCGACCTCTGTATTTTCAATATGAATTGCCAAAAAAAGCCAAAACTTGTAACGCTTTTTTTGTGATTATCTAAGGTATTTAAAGCAATGACTAATTGATTCCTAGAAAGAATCCACTTACTAAAGCAAAAACGAATTTGACAAGCAATCTCGTGCATCCGTGTTTTGCAAATTTTCAAGTTACTGTTTTTGATGTTTTTATAAAATCTTCGTATAGCATTTGGAGTAATAATGACAATATTAATCAGAAAGTCCATTAATTGCTTATCATTTTGAATATTTTGTTTGCATTTTGTTTTTATTTATATGCAGCTCCCAAAAATATGGCCAGATTTGTCTTTATCCTAACTAAAATCTATTCGTCGGATTGTCTTCGATATTGAATGCTTCTCGTTGTTTCAGTAGAAGAGAAAACAAAATGCACTTGTATCAGATTCTATTAGACTTAAAGATTATACAATGCATAATCTTTTTTATCTATCCAACTCGTTTTGCCAGAAACTGCCATTTGAATGTATGTATTACGAAAAATCGTCGTAAAAACGATGAAATATTCATGCCTGATTTTTAAATTTTCATAACTCAATAATAAAGTAAGCTACGCATATGATATTTTGCATAGGTAATTGGTAACTACTTTACAGACAGCGCAGCAGAAACATGATCCAACTAGTTTGCTATGCTAAATTGTCAAAAGCTAAAATTTATGCCCATTATACAATTCTCTTTTCTTGAGCAGAAATATGTACTATTGGAATCGGGTTTAAAATGTTAACGAAGTCATTGTTATTACGTAATTGTTATTGTAATTTTATAGCAGGGCGGAACTCCTGTAAGTGTCACACGATGTTATCGTACTCTGTTATCACATATTATAGAAAATTGTTAAACTTTTGATTTGTAAAATTTTCAAATTGTTGAATGCTCCATAGGCCGTGGCCTGAATGAGCTTGAATAAAACCTAATACTACTACTACTACCACCACCTTGCAAAATTTCAGGACTACCAAGTTTTACGTAAAAATTTTGTGTACGACGAAAATATTTGCATTACATTTGGAAAACTCCACGTATAAACACACCTCTACAGCTACCACTAACGTGATTTCACGAAGAAGCATTAAACATGATTTATTACAAATTATGTTTTATAAAAGGAAAAATATTGGTGGGCTCCTACAGAAACTGACTTTTCCCTTATCACGAATTAGTTTGCCGGGAAAGCCAGATTTTTTAGGGGAAAAGTCAAACACCAGACTTTTCACTTATGATAACTGAAATTTCCCCAAAAAAACTTAGAAATATTTTAACACGTAGGCAGAGGCTGCTTTCGTCAATGAAATGAGTACTGTACATTCATGATCCATTAGGATAGTTTGCATTTAAATTGTATATCCTTAAAAAAGCGCTTTCAATGCACAAGCATAGTATACACATGTCAAGTATATTAATTTTTGCTATTTGTAAATATTTTTCGATATTGATTTCGATAGTATATATTTTATATGTGACAATATAGAAAACCTGTCAACATAGTACATGCGGAAGAAAAAAGTGTCAAATATTAAAACAAATACTAAGCGTTCTTAAGCCATTCAAATTCAAATAGGCAGTAAATAGCTTAACTTCAAAAGTGTTCCCGTAAGGGTCTGGGTCTGCCAGGTCGAGGCTCCTGGCCCAAACCTCCAAGTATGGCTTCACCAGGAAACTTGTAACTGCAGTTTAGGCTTGTCAGTGTTACTGATTGTTTACACTTACAACTTTTAAAGAATTCAATGCAAGTGCATTTGAATAAACAAAAATGATCAACAAAAGATTCCATCACTCTTATATGTTTCATTTCAGATTTTACAAAATCAGTGAATGTTTCAGACTGGATATTTGCAAGCCGTGATATTTTTGGTGTCACTATATCACATGTACCTACCGGAATTATTATTCATATATTTGCAAAATAGGCGGCTTAAATGCTAACGTAGTATTGGACTTAATACTCTGCTCTTTGTTACTACATATACAGACTACAGACAATTGCATACCTATACATCTGCAATATGACGATAGTAAAAAGTACATTTCATTCGTATAAAAGCTAATGTCTATGTTTTATTATTAAAAATAAAAAGACAACTTCATCTATCAGCAGATGAATCATGAATGTACAGTATTCATTTCATTGACGAAAGCAGCCTCTACATACGCGTCAAAATATTTCTAAGTTTTTTCAGGGAAATTTCAGTTATCATAAGTGAAAAGTCTGGTGTTTGACTTTTCCCCTAAAAAATCTGGCTTTCCCGGCAAACTAATTCGTGATAAGGGAAAAGTCAGTTTCTGTCGTGGTCAGTTAATTGATTGATTGATAAGAAAAAGGAATCTGGTTAAAGATAAATGTAAATTATATAACACATATACCTTTAATTGTTATGTAGGTAGTAAATCAGGTTCATTTAAAAGTCAGTAGTGCTACTGAAATGACTAACCAATAAAAGTGCATTTATTTAAAATGTTAACAGTGTCATGTGATTTACAATTAAAGTAGCAGCAGTATTTACGCTACCGTTTTATCACTTATAAAATCCAAAATATTTTGCGCTGTTCCTCTTTCGTAGTAGTTTGTAGATCCAAAGCAGATCTTCAGTGGTTGACACGTTTTCATCAATAGCTTCGACTCCTTATATTCACGCGGTCTTGCATTTTGCAAATTTAATATTAATGTAGCTTTGCGCAAACATATTGGAATGGATTGGCTTACGTGATTTTTTTCCCTGGGCAGTAATAACCTATACAGTTAGGTATAAGCTCATAGCCACATGGCGCGTACCCGATTTGATATGTTGAATAACATGGAACGGTATAGCCAGTCAGCTGATCACGTGTCACCCTGCAGTATACACAGCCATGTATTTTATCATATCAACACGGGTACGCGCGATGTGGCTATGAGCTTATACCTAACTGTACCCATAATCGTGTAGGCACACAACACCACATAGATTCCAAACACTTACACATTTCAAATCACAACTTTTATTTGGAATGTTAACAGTGTCACGTGGTATGTGCTTTACAATAGCAATATTAACGCTACCGTTTTATCACTTATAAAATCCAAAATATTTAGCGCTGTTCCACTTTCGTAGTAATTTGCAGAGCCAAAGCAGATCTTCAGTGGCTGACAGGTTTTCAGCAGAAGCTTTGACTTTTTAAAGTCACGCGGGCAAGTCAGACTTGCATTTCGGGAATTCAATATTAATATAATATTGCGCAACCGTATTATAATGGATTGGCTAATCTGATTGACTTTGCCTGGGCAGTAATAACCTATTCCCATAAACACGTAGGCGCACAACACAACATAGATGCCAAACACTTGTCCTGCAAATGAAGCCGTTTCTCTAAATTTTTGCTGCAGCGACATAGCACCGAAAACAATAGCTAGACCCATAATTAGAACTTTAAATCGTAATGTTGTAGCTTGGAAACAACTATTGATTAACTTTATTTGTATCTGTAACTTTTTGTAAGTAGAAACCCAAGTTGTAAAGTTAGTTTCGTTTTCCAAACAACTTAATAATTTTAGTTTTTTTAAGTCGCACAAAAATTTGGTAGTAACTGTCCATAAAGCAACGTAACTACCAAACATACCACTGTAAACAATAATGCAACATGCGTACAATAATGGTACAGTAGACCAGATTTCAAAAAGCTTTAACACAATTTTAAAAAGTAGACAATATCGTGGCGGAAAAGCTTCTAATTCACAAAGTAATTTTGCAATAGGATCATAACTCGACATAACGATAAGAAATGAGTAAAAGCATGCTCCAATTATTGAGCCTAGTATCATTGAAAGCATAAATGCTTTAATTACTGGTGAACTTGCAACTTCGTCGATGCTATATAAAACATTAACTACACTCACATATTCGTCTGCGTGTACCCGAACGAATGTATATGTTAGCCAGTTTGTGTAGTATGCAACAAACCAAAAGCAAAGAAATATTTGTTGGTCCCCCGTTAAACGCAGTTTGCCGTGAGACCACAGGTTTGCCATCATTATAAACTGAATACTATGCATTATGTTTACCGCGTAGAAAACCGCTCTCAGAAAAACCATGTAGCGTGTATTAGGATTTAATCCCAGAATTGTATTTGACTTATTGCTAATACGAAATATTTCAAATTGCCCTGGAATCAGTTTAAGGAAGCACAACTGAAACTGCATTAGAGTTTTATATGTGGCATGTTTCCAGCATGCTGTTATATTTCTTAAAAAACGACGTAAAGCATTGCATGTGCACGCTAACATGTTGGAGTATTGTTTAGAAACTAATGTTCGTTTAGCTGTTTTAGATTATTTTCTACTTCTGCTCCGGGAAAGTATTTGTCCTAATGCTAGAGATACTTTAAAAATTGTTTTTGTACCTATTAACATAATTTATAAATGTGTTTTAGACTGCGCGAGAAGTTCAAAAAATTTCCAAAGCGCAGCTACTTTAGAATAAATCAAGTTGAGCTTTGACGGTATAAAGTTTAACGCACTGAAGATGGTGAAACCAAAATGTTTGACTATATATTTCAAAGTGTGAAAATAAAATTTAAAACTTTTGGATTCAGGTCAATTTGATGACTGATTTTCTTTTTATGTTGGTCATATATATTCCAATACGTATGTATTTAAAAGGGGTGACAGTTTCAGAAATTAATTTTGTAATAAAAAACCCCTTTATAATTAAGTTATGTATGCTATCAATAATTAAAGTTTAGGTAACATCCTTTTTCTAGTATTCGGTAAACCCCAATATTTGCTGGTTCAACCTAATACATGTTTAAAGTGATGAGTATGGTTACATTTTTACCTCGCTGTTTTAGCAGAGAAACTTAATAGGATTTCGGTGTCCGCTTGTCTGCGTGTCGGTTCACTTTTTTTCAGGGGCCTAAACCAGTTTTAAAGCTGACTAAGGTGTCAAATGGTTTGACGCTTAACCTAACAGTGTAGTATCTATGCTGAAACCTCCCTCTTGAAATAGATGTGGCACACTAGATCAAAAATGTAATCAATAGCGTTTTTAGCAGCGAGCATCTTTAATGGTTTACCATAAATGTCTTTAAATTATTTCGTTTCGTTGTTTTAGTACATTGTGTGCCACGTCGAGTTTGGAATTATACAAGTTTTCATTTTCATTAACTGAGAATATGATATCAAGGGAATTCACATTCGTTGAACGCGTTGCGTGGGTTGGTGGGGGACTGTGGTTATAGCAAGACATATAAATATATCAAAACGTTAAGTCTGCAAACCCACATAGCAATTTCAATTAGTCAGTTGAGGTCACATTAAAACTTGACATAACTAATGCGGTACTAAAGTAAAAAAAAATAATTTACTTTATATAATCAAATTCCAGCCATAAAACCTATAAATGTTTTTACGTATTACAGAGTAAAGTTGATGAAACAATGATAAGATAATTGATAAGTGAATATTACAAGTAACCTCAACTCAACAAATTTAATTTGATAAAAGTACAACTTTTGGGAAATTTTGTTCATCTCAGTGCAAGCAATGTCCTTAGTGTGCCCCTAAGAATACTCTTAATGTACATAAACTGCGTTATTTTTCTAATGACCATAAGCTTACCACAATGAATCAGTATAAGTCCACAAGACCGTCTAAATCTTTCCATTTCTTTTCCATTCCATTTGTCCTTCCACTGCAACGACTTCCAGGATCCTACTACCTTCTCACCTTTACTATGCATGTACTTTCCCAATTGAAGAAATAGCAGCCATACTGCAACTACCAGCGCACAATTAAGAAATATTGACAATTTTGCCACAGTTCGCAAAGCACCCCAGTATTTAATCAGCGCTACGCTTCCAAACATTGGCCAAATTGATCCTGCTGTGTGAAAGCACGCAAAATATTTTCCCATAAAGCACATCACATTTGCATTTAATACCTGAAAGCCTCTGTATGTGTGTCGCAAATTATTTGGTTCTCGGAGTAAATGCAGCGTTTTGTAAGACTCTTTCCATAACAATAGTTCCTTGGTCAAAATTAATGCAATGTAAATCAAATACGCCAGAATCATGCAAATGCCGGTTGAAATTGTGAAATATATGACTATAAGTAAGTAAACGTGACACACCATGCACACAAGTCCATATGGTATGTAAGCATAATATGGTTCGGGTATTAGCCCAGCAAGAAAAAAGGCTCCAGAAGGATCAAATATACAATAGATTATTACAAGCCCATCGGCAAAACCAATGAATACACATAACGTGAAAAAGAACTGATCAAGAAGTTTGTTGGTTCGGCAAGTTTCCGGGTTGAAATTTGGCATGTATCGTGCTATCAAATGAGTTAAAAATTTATATCAGGTTTGAAGTACGGTTTGCTTAACATATTATTTAATGACCAAATAATTTTTAAAATTTATTACTTACCTTGAAAATATTTAAGAAACTTTAGCATCATATTAAAAAACAGACAAACGTCATCAACATGCCAAGCAAATATAGATTGCACGCATGTAATTAGCATTCCAAATAGCCAAAATAGCAAGGTTAAGTAGAACCTGTCTATATCCTTTTGTTGACGAAATTTGATTGCCATTGCTAATGATGCAAGTGCCCAAAAGCAAATCATACAAAAGTTCCGTCGACATCTTTGAACTGTTTTTACATCTTGAGAATTTTGAAAGGTTTGGCTTTTTGGATCAAATAATAATGCAAAGGAACCCATGCGTACTATAAACTGGATTAGGAATCCCCACAGTTGATAAATATTCCTGCTTAGCATTTTTGAAGAGCACATATGATGCACAGTGCACTAAAATTTATAGAATCAGCCAACCAGTGAAATCCGTATACACAAACTGTTACAAGTTCTATATTAACCTTCTTTTTTAAAATATGTAAATAATGACCATCGGATTTCCTGTATTTTATAATATTTCAACAGTTCACAAATTTAGGAGCCAATTACAGTTGTTACGTTTGTTAAAGAAGGCTGAACTATAGCATTGAACGTGTATCCATACGTCTTTACATTAAAAGTTATATATTTTTGTTTAAGTTTTTTTGTCAATGTTACATAGCCAAAGAAAATGGTACGTCTCCTTTCATGATGATGTACGTTCACTTATTTTATTACTGACTAAAATACTAAGCTGAACTTTACTGCTTAGTTACACGTGGGCTTATTTAAACTCTAAGTCAACTCCTATTTTTAAAAAAATCAATTATTGTTATAAAAACCTATTACATTTAATGACTAGCTATATATTTATGATCAAGGCTTAACGTTGATAAAACCTACAAGCCAAATTCGATATAAATCTATTATTTTAAAGGTTATCTTATGCCATATTCAATTTTGCTGAGCTATTAAAAGGTCTTCCGGTATAATTACTTTGCGAACCCTTTCTCTTACATTATAATCCATTAGAATAGAAGAAATACCAAAACAGTGAAAGGATAATGTGGGTTTTACTACTTTGTTTTAATTAAAAGAAAAGGAGCTGAATGCAAAAATTCTATTACAAATATTAAGCACGAATTGCTAATTTTTATTTTCAACTCAAACTATACGTATACATACTATACTGACATATCATCCATGTGAATTTTACTTTTAATTGTTTTCTTTATTTGTATTGCCGTCTATGAAACACCTTACTATTGAGTACTGCTTTTCAAATGGTACCACTAACTACATACTGAATGATTTACTAATTAAATTATACCTTCTTAGATTGATTGACAGAAAAATCCGTAATTTTTATGTCAAATGTTCCCATACGCTTTACAATAGCAGAATTAACTTGCTCCTACCTAAAAATGGGAAATTCCTTAAGTGTAAATGTTTATATTATTGCAATTCTGTGCCTACCTGACGTATTGAACGTCATTGACAATGACTCATTGTCATTTTAGCTTTATTAATTTTTTTAATAGTGAAGTCGGGCAACTTCTTCATCTCAGAGAACATTCACGGCAGAAGCTTTCTTGGGCTCACGTTTCAATTTACTTCTCGTGCGACAACTGACCAGCCTGCAGCTGCTTTTTTTTACCTTTCAATTTTGCCTTATAAAATAAACTCAATATTTCTTTGACTTAACCGCACTAAGCTTTGTGCACACTGTTCTACTCATTTTCCACGGTGAGAAAGTTTTAGGCGTAATCTACAAATTGTTTTATCTTCATCGTTCCATCATTCCTCATACGCTCAACCACAAGCATCAGTGATCGTTTCTGCACCTACTATATATGATAAGCTGCTTAACTAGCTTGTCGCAGTAAATAAATTGTACTGGAAATTTGCGTAACAAAATTACCATCGGTCGTGTACACACGGCTAATTAGTTTTTGCATTGTGATAACGGCCTTATCAGTCTTCAAATTGTACGCATCAATAAAAATCCCTTGAAGTGACAACATGACAATAAGCTTTCCACAGTTCGATTGGCAGATACCCAAGCAGTGTGTTATACCCCTTATTCCATACGTGAGCTGCATGTTTTTTCCAGAGATGACATACATGCATACATAGACAGCTGATGTAGTAGTCCCGTAATTGTTGACACCGTTTGCGACAAAATATTCTATATCGCTTTTAACTAGACGTGAAATATAAAAATTTATTCAGTAAAAACGTTTTTGTTTATAACAAATTATAAGACATAATGTCGCAACAACTTCCACCAAAGTTAATAAAACTGGCTGGGTATGGTAACGCAGAAAACTGTAAATATAACAATCAAACTTGTGAGAACATACAGCAAAACGGCGATATAAAGCTTGATCAATTGATACTGCCCCTTTTGTGTAGTAAAAAATTACACAAGTATAATTAAAATGATATTGTCCTGATACCTAGAAACAAAACAATTTAGAACACAGTCTATATAACAGGGATTACCTCTAGTGTGAAGCATATAGAAAGGTTTAGATCGCTATAACCACTTCAAAGATAAATAAATTGTAGTAATCCTAGCCCAATGGCGGCAATCAAACTCCGAAGAAATAATGTGATAAAGAGGAACACTTTATGGGTTAATTTAGAGAGAGAACTTTATTAGTTGAAGAGCTACAAACCGAATCTGCCTATGCAGCGTATAGCGCTGCTATTTATAGTTTTACAGGATAGTTAGGAAATAATGGAAATGATACGATAACTAGTTTCTCATTACTCACACATTACATAATATTCTACTTAAAATACAGACATAATATACCCAGTTGGAAAGGGGTGACTTTCCAGCCAGACTTCCATCGTCACAGGATGTTCTTGTGACGCACATAATCTTGGAGAAGGAACAAGTTCATGTTCCCGTGTGAAGATTGGGTTTTTCATCTTGTTTTACTCTTTACTGGAACACTAGAATAGTCGATTTTAGTACAAAATAATTAAAATGTTACTAAGCACGCCTCTGAAATCACACTTAACACTTGATGTCAAATTTCCCCGATTCTGTACTCAAAACTTTGATATTCATACGATTACGATATGATATTAGTAGCACCACGTCAAATCAGGACACTGAGCAAAGTCTTCATGGTTTAAAACTGTAGAAAGCACCACAAAGATTGCAAACGCATATTGATTTGAACTTTAAACGTCATCAGTAATTTGACTAGCGCTTATGACGAAAAGTTAATAATTTAACAGTGAATTCAATATATAAATTAAAATAATAATTAATATTGTAGTTTTACCGATTTACAAATTTTTTAGCCATTTTGTGCGCGACAATGTTCAAGTACTTTTAAATTTCAAGCGCCTATAGCATTGTTACCATTATTCAATGCGATAATATGTTTTGCATTGGCATGGTATAAACATGACACTAGATATTGCTATTTTATACATTCAAATGACTTCTACAATTAGGAAATATATCCTTCCTGACTTGGCGTGGTGCTTGCTTTGAATACTAAGTAGAACACACAATATTACTCCTTATGACACACCAATTTAACACAAACAGAAAAACAATAATTAAACCGTCCCATTTATATGAACGCTTCCTTTTTTATGTAAGTTCATGAAAATTTAATTACTTGTTAAAATTGGGCAAACTGAAAATTTCAAACGCTTTTAGTCACCCAAAGCTACACTCATACTGGAAGAAAACATTTTACCTTTCCATGTTGAAATGAATTTTACAAAACTCAGGACCTATTGGTCCAACGCTACTGTAAAAACCCCGTTGCACTTAGGATTCGCCGTTTTGCAAAAAATTCCAGGTTCCTTTGACGTATTTGGTTCAAGCACACTACCAGACCAATTGGTTTCTCTGAACTCCACCAAGTTGTGTTTTAGTTTTCGCAGAGCTCACAACTTTTTATTAACTGCTTTAGTTATGTTACAAATTTTTGCTATAGCCTTTCTCTATCGTCAAGAACTTTTTTGTAAATGGCCTAAGCAAAATCACCCTTATTCTTTGGTTTGCGATTTATATTACTCATTGTGGGGTGTACCCTTTTGTAAAACACAAAGCAAAATATTACGCTGAAATTCTAAATAAGTTGTACTGCGTACCTGTAGTAGCTTCATCGCCATTTATGAAAACATTCATGTTTTACATCCCATTTGCGTCGGTGGGAACTCCAGTGGTTTATTCTGTACTTGTACTAACCACCGACTTTGAGCCAATTCCAAAACTAATTTGTCATCTCGGTGGTGGTATTGTTCTACAAATTTGTTTAAAATGGATTATTAGAATTTGTGTGGTTTGGAGTGTTTCTATAGTAGCTTGAATCGGCTGTCTTGTGATTTATAATGGAATGTTGTCATGGTATCTTGCTATTTAGGTATTAACATCTAAGCTTTCCAATGACGTCAAAAGTACTAGGATTACTATGGATGAATTTGCAACAGCCAAGCTAAAGCTGGCTGACAAATATAACAAATTGCAGATATGCGTTAAGCTAATGAATGCTTGCTTTGCAACTCTAAGCCTTCAAATTATGTTTGTGTTAATTTCCCTGGCAATTTTGTGGGGAGCAACTGTTTTAAATCCTGTTTTTAGAAACATGTCCACAGAAGCGCAAATACTGGGAGTGTATTTGTTAATAGTGATATACGCTGTTATGGCAATTGGATACTATTTTCCTGGAAAAGCTAATCATATGAGCAGAAATATACTACTAGAACTATGGTTGTGTACAAGTTTAGATCAAAAATGCAATCGACAAAGTTTTAGAATTTATAGAATGACGATGAGGGCTTTTCGGCCAATAAGAATCTGTTTTGGTTCGGTGAACTATTATGAATGAGGAACTGCTTTGAAAGTACTTAGCTTCCTTAGCGAGGAAACTGTGTCACTTTTGTTGCTCCGGGGAGGCAAATAAATATTTTAAATTGTATGATTTATGTTGTGTAATCTAAACTAAATACTAAAATATATGCACAAAACCTAAAGCTATTAATTCTTATACTTTGATGATTCATTGGTTTAGTAGAACTAAGCTTAGTCATAGATCTTATCAAATTAAGAGCAGTTTGTAAGAATTGTTTTAGAAGGTTGTCTAAACGCTGGTTTTTCAATGCAAAATGCTACGGACGTCTAGTATGGCAAATAATGAAATGATAATACTAGTTATTTGGGAGGACAAGACAGAGAGAGGAAAGGGAAAAAAGATGAGTAGTTGAGTTTTAGGAATATGTTTTCACAGGAAAAACACTTGAAAAAATATAAGGTTTAATAGTCTAGGTTTCTTGATTGAGTTGGCAGGGAAGTAACTTCTCTGACAACTTGATAACTTTACATTTCGTTTGTGCTTGTATATCGGTTTATATTTAGCATGTGACAATAAACTCACTATTTATTAAATTGCTTATCAACCCATAAATAGGTTTTCAGATTGCCAATAAATCCAAAATATTGAAAAGAACGCCACAGAAAGCTAAAATTGATCTCTATCAAAAAGCTACCTGTTGCTATCAGCATCCCTGCTGCCATCACTATAAATACTATCAAAATGTTTCCATTCATTCTTGCACTAGTTGGTTTAACAGAACCAATTTGAGCGGAATAGTTTCTTTCTCTGAAATGCTTTGGCCATCAGTCAAGGATGCCGGATTCCTTATAAGCTATTAGTCGCTTTAGAATAAACGCTGCATGACTTGAAATTACGGATATTCCAATTGCAGTACTTTTATACACCTCTTTTCCAATAGAAACTGTAGTAACACCAGTTTTCAACAAATTTTGCATGTAATTCTGAGCAGTTCCTTCGGGAACCAGAACAGCGGTTCCATTACAAGTTGTTAAGTCCTAGGGGGTTATCTATGGCTATAAGGTCTCTAATGTGGGCAACTTCCGTTTGACTATCACGTATGTAAATTGCTGCAACAAAACCCGGTGCATTAGGAAAATCACGTGAAATTACTCTGTGATTTTGACATGCAATAAAAAAGTAATCCAAATTCTCAAAAACGAGAGTAAAGTTCAGTAGAACATTTTGTATCATTTGAGAAATTGCAAAATATAAATGAAATTGCTTGCTTGAAAACTGTTTCAGATTTTGAATTTCCCTAGTATCCCGAAGATCGTAAATTGCTAAAATCTTCATTATTTCTTGAAACGAAGCACCGTTTTGATAATCCATCTCTAGGTGCGCATTGATAATACTTTTTTGCGTATACGTAGTATCAGAAATAGTATTAAAGACATGGGTAGAGTTCAGAATAGTATTAGATTCTAATTTGAAACTTAAGCTTAGCATGTTATTATAATCGTTCAATGTAGTATCGATTAAGAAAATGCTAAAATTTAAGGGTTTTTGGGAAGTTATTAAAATAAACAAATATTTTTGACAATAAATCTCCTTCAAAAGAATCCCTTCGTTGCGAGCCGGTCTCGTCCATTCGTAAATGTCCCAGGAGTTAACTTATGTTATCATTATTGGATACAATAATATTTATCAGTGGTAAGGATTGTGGGCTGTAACCAAAGTCGTATACATCAACAATTTGTCTATGCAAATTGCGTTGAAGTTCTCCCACGTGCGATAGTAAAAATTTAGGTGGGTTAGCCAATATGCTAACTTCCCAAGTCCATGGTCGGGTCGACGTAGATAAGCGTGTAAACTGGATTTGGTGACAAAAAGTTTCTTGTGACTCGAATACAACAAGGTTTGACTTGGGGCACATTTCTTTTCTAATTTTGCAAAAGTTGGAACAGTTTCGTAAAGTACTAGAAGCCCACACTAGTCTAAAAGGATCTTTATGCAAACTTGATGGTGTACGCTGCGTTATACCCGGTAGTGGTTTGAGAATGATGCATGGATAGTCCAAACCATTAAAATTTATTTGCTGGAAAACGTTTAGAAACACTAATGCATGGGTATCCACAATTGTTTTTATTATGCCCCCTAAATTTATAAATGTTGTTGCTTCTTTATTTTGAAAATTATTCCACATTTTGTTTAGCTGCGGACGAATAGAATACCCGTTTTACGACACGTTGGTTGGTTGGTGACCAATGTGATAAAAGATTCTGTGTTTTCTCGGATTTGCCAGCTCATTTGACCGAGCCACGTAAAATATGAGAAAACAAAACAACAAAGTTTTTATATTTGTAGCCATTTTTGTTCACAATATAAAACTTGGAAAGTTAGTTCAAGCTACTACCAAAATCTCACTCTTGTGTAGACTGGGCCTTTCAACTTATTTTTTGTAATATGCAAGTGACACGTTTTGGTTGACCCAAAGAAAGACAACAATCACGCAGTCATGGACAAATAGTTTGTGTAAGGAAAGTAGGCATTGAAATAAATAATATGCAAAAGCAGCATAAGGTACGCACCTTGTTGGTACTACAGTTGGTCATAACTTGCCAGAAACTAGTTTGATAATATATTTACCGACACTCATCCACATCATGTATTACGTGAGGCTCAAATAAGCATACTAGCAATTAACATTTATTACAACTATAGAATTATAGGTTACATTCGTGTGGTTGCTATTATTTGCACAAAGTTTCTAACAGATTTTATCACTAACTCATATTAAACGCAAAATCTCATTACTTTACTCTGCTGTAGTATATGTTTAAAACTTGGAAGCTTAGCCTTAAAGTGGCGGAATTACACGTGGCAGAAAAATAATGTTAGGTTCCATTGAAATACAATTCAAATAGTATAATGTATTAACTGTTTTATTATTAAAATTGACATTTTGTCCAAACAACAAACAACTTGCACAAAGTAATATATAATTACATGCTAAATGAATCCGCATTTTTGGCTTATATATTTCTTACATCTTCAAATCAATTTCATGGTGTTCTCTAAAACAAGTGTACGCTACCATTGCTGTCGTACAAGCACCACGTTCTAAATTAGCCGAACAAAATTGAAAAATAATAATATGCTACGGGGACACAAAATAATGCTAGTACACATTACGGCGCTGGTTCCTATATGAACTTCAAAGATGAGTTGTCAAATAGAAGAAGTACTATTCGATAGAAAACGTTTTTATCTACTCATTTCTGAAAACCGCACGTTGAAACTCTTGAATGCTCACGAGTTACTCAATGTCACATTTGGGGCATTTGTACACCATGTCAAAAAAGAAAGGTGTAGATGCATTTGTTTGGTTAGTGTAAATTGTGGACTGCATATTTGTGTGCATAATAGTTATGTGGATGTGAACTTTTTTAACAGATGAGAAATTAAATAAACTGGTAAAGATGGAAAAGCTGCAAATTTAGTCAGTCAGTTTTACTTGCTTTGTTTACGACAAATTGATAATTTTGAAAAGGAAAACTTGAACAGAATTTGGTCAAAATTCATTCAGAATATCATCACGGTAACTACAAAATTTCAGGACACCGAAGAGTAGGTTACAATACATAGTATAGCAATGATTCGGAATATCGGAAGCTACAATAATCTGAAAGGCTACAATTGTATACAATTTTTATTTTATTTGTCTCTAGCCCGATTGGTGCTAAGACAATTTTTTTCGGAAAATATAACCGAGTTAGAAAAAACCAAAAATTTAGGAAATATTTACCTCATAAAACCAATCGCAAAATCCATATGTATATGACACAGACGCTAACATGGCAAGATTAGACAAGGTGAATGGACAGACGCACTGACTTTTTATAAACTCCTCGGTAAAAGCAGCTAGCTGGTATTGATATGCGTATTTTAAGTATGACACTTATTTTGTAACCCGTTATCATAGTTGAATTCTGTTACCTATGATAGTAGTTTATGTCGCTTTGTACACAGAAAGAAATTTTAAAGGAGTAACAAATGAGTATACAAATATGATTTTATTGCCGATTCATTTTAAAAATAAATTCCATACAGCAATTACAAGCTTTTTGATTCTTCCTGATAAGACCTATTAACATAAGATCTATGCTTCAAAAGACCGTGACTAAGACACCTTGTCCTCAAAATGTCGTCACCGCTAAAGGCCGAAACTAAAATGTCGTTGCTGCATAAGACATAAAATACAAAATGTATTCACTGCATTATTAATTTTTTGTTTCGCTTATATGATATGCTCGATGCTAAATTGCATTAACCACGCGTATAGAATACTTTATAAATTTTAGAGCAAAAAACTTGTCAACAATTGCAATAAATACGTTAACAAAAATTAAATCTTCATAAGTGTTAATATATTCTTCCTGGAAACAAAATAAGACATTTGTACTGTTGTTGCGGGAGTGAAATTTTCATTTAGCTACGTTGATGCAGAGATGACCCCAGCGTCATGCGCTGCCATGGAATAAAGTTGCCGAATGCTAAAACGTTTTAACCTATGAAGCAAATACGCACCGTGGTGTGTACTTGATCAGCAAATTTTTCATTTGCATTAACTTAAATACCATAATGTATCAAAATGAAGTATACAACAAAAAATAATATTTTTTAATCCATAAAACACCATCGGTTATGTTATTTAGATTTACTCCGATGATGGTGGAAGCGGAATACCCTTCATCAGTCCAATCTCCGCAATCATTGACTTCGTCACATCGTTTAATGTTCGGAACACATTTTCCATTCCAGCATTCAATCTATAAAAAATGAGAATTTAAGAAGGTTATTTAAAAAAAATCAAAGTGCATGATTGAATAAGGATGCTACATGTTACCTCCCACCGATTGCAACCCCATACTACTCCAAGTGAAATGGCAGCCAAAAGTACAATAACAATAATTAGAGATTTCATTTTCAGAAAATTATCTGTAGAATTCAGATTCGATTGGATTCACTTTTTCCAAGGACTAAGATTGCGGCAAACAATATTTTGTTGCTATATTCCGCAACCAAAGAATCCAATAATGCCAGTATAAGTTCACACGGTAAATTTATATGTGATTAGTGACTTCTATCCGAATTCACGAATCTTTCATTTTCGTTGTATGTATTTGAAGTTCGTTCTAACGGTTCATGCGTCAATTCCAAGTGATGTTCAGAATAATAATTAAGGTTAGTCAGTGCCAGTGCCCTCGCTGTACAATTCAAGAATCAGCAATCAACGTCGCATTTCCTACTTTTTAAACTAATCACTATGTTTAAACTAGATCAGTTTGGTTTTGTGGAACATTCTGAGTAAGTGAAAAATCTGAGTGAGCATTTATACGACTAGAATATTTGCACAACAGTAACTGAAAATAATTCTTCAGTTTAGATTTTAAATGTCATAAATTTGAATAAAATCTGTACGTCTGTTCTGAATGCGTAAACAACCAGCCCGTTTCAGTTGAGTAGCTTAGAATTTATCATCAATCATCATATATGTTGTTGATTTAAAATTAAAAAGTTAATAAATTAAGCATTTCAATAAATCTGGTTTTGTGGAATACCAGCTTTTTATTATTCAGTTACCACTGCTATAACAAAATAAATTAATATTTATTGAGAACACGCCTGGATAATGTTTATTTCAAATAAAAGATGCTAACCGTTGATTGACCTAGTATATGCGTTTCTTGGTTTGGTTAAGATTGGACTATACGGAATATGTTAACGGTTTTTTGTCGGTTATATTTGCAAACACACATCATATGAAATATTATGCCTACCAACCTGCCATAATTTGGGATACCGTTGACCAAAAACGTTGCCAGGTGAATTATCATGGGCATCATTTATCACTTTGACAACTCGACAAGCACTTTAACAGGTCTCTTGCCCGTAAAGATGCAATCATTTGTCTTCATTATTGCGCTTTTGGTTGTCGTTCCGGTAGAACGTAAGCAACGGTATTACCAACCTTGCACTGCTAGAGAGGTAACTCTAATACTTCTTAGATTAAATCAAATTTGTGTTATACATTAATATTTTAGAATGTCGGTTTCAATGAAAAAATGGATTTTAGTATTCTGTGGATATTCTAATGTAAAAAAAACTAAAGGGAATGGGATTCTTGATCTAATGGGATTCTTGATTTAGCGCTTGTCATGAGAGGAGTGCTTTGGCTGACGCTGTAAACATTCCATATGCCCATAAAGTTTTCAGCAAAGTTATGCTAAGCAAGCAGTTTTCTCACAACTCAACAAAGTGAGATATGTGCAATACCTAACTGTAATAGGTGACTGAACTGATGTTTAGCTACCCGAATAGTGGGAACGTTCCCAACCAAAGTGAAAATTCTGCGCAAACTCCAAAAAGTAGTAAAAGATCCCGCGAACAAAATAATACTCCACCGGAAACGGTGGACAAAAAGCAGAAGCAAATAACAACCCCGGAAAGTAACCCACAAAATTCTTCCTCGGTGGAAGATAGTTTTTCATCTTGTGAAAGTGACGAGTCCGGGGAAAATTCGCAAAATAAGACGGTGATACAAGTGAGCATGGGTACTTTAAACGATTTCGACTACAAAAATTTGGGGGACTTGTTGGAGGAAAAGCTTGACCTTAAGCTGGACAGCATGTACAAGCGACTGGATGAGACAGAAAAAAAGATGGAAAATTTGCACAGACAAAAGAACGTAATTGTCGTAGGGCTTCCCGAAACAGCAAAGGAATCAACGCCCGAACAAATTAAAATCGTCTCTGACTTGTTTGCCAAGATGGGTGTCGTTGGTGCCATGATCGATGACGTTTTCCGAGCGGGGAAAAATAAAGGAAAAGGGAGACCTATGTTGGTGAAGCTTTGTCGTATGGTCGACAAGAAAACAATCATGGCCGGGAAGAAGAAGCTGAAGGGACAAAATGTATTTATCAACGATGACCTTAGTCCAGAGCAAAAGAAGGTGGAAATGGAGCTACTAAAAACCTTCAAAGAACGCAAAGCTGCGGACCCCGGGCTAACAAAATCCATAAGGAAAGGTGTGTTAACCATTTGGAAGGGAGGGAAAATCATTGAGAAATTGACAGTTAAGGAAGGAGGAAACAGTGTGGAACCAATGGTTTCATGAGGATCACGGCCCATGGATTCAAGACAACACTGCGTGAGAAAAGAAAACAAGATCGATTTGTTATTTTGGAACATAGAAGGAATTTGTAAGATAAATAATTTTCCCTGTACTGATAAGGAAGAGTTAGTTAAGCATCAAATTATATGTTTATACGAAACTTGGAGTGTAAAAGAAAACTGCATTCCACTTTTTGATAAAAATTGTGGAAAAGCGTAGATTTGGAGTTTTGGTAAAAATGGTCAAATTTGGTGAGTACAATAATATATATCAATATGGTAAAATAATTATCAAATAATCAGTGCTAGCTATACAAAAATTAAGTAGAAATACGTTAGTTATTAAAATCAACTATATAATGCCTAACAGCACTAAGGGTCATTGGTGCTTTCATCGCCACCAACATTAACCTGCCCCAGACGAACTCAGCACCTATAATGGGACAGGCATTAGTTGCTGCTGGAGGAGCTACATGGAATTCGATTGGAGGCTGGAAGAAACGGCTCGAGGAAACGGGACCTTCAAACGACTTTCTGGCAAAAAACGGATTTAACTACAAAGATGTCTACAACACCCAACTTCAGTACCTCATCGTTCAAACATTTGAAGCAGTAAAATCCAACCTCATCTTGGAGAAAATCCTGGAAATGACAGAAAAATCATCGCATGAAGAAGGCAAATCCTTCTTTGCTATTATCAGCGTGATTGTTATAATCGCTTGCAACATAATAGTGGCTATCATCATCAACAAGAGCAACCAACGTTTAGACCAGCATATGAATGTGCTAAGTAATGTCAACCGACCTACCTAAAAAGTTATGTTGTGCGAGATAACAAGCAAATTGAGTAGGAAGTTTTAATCTTTTATAAGAAAGTTCATATTTATAAGTTACCGATTTATTCATTTATTTATAAGGAAAGCAAAAGGTTCGGAAAATGTCACTTGTCGCTATCTAGGTTTCAAATTGGTATATATATTATAAATTATAGTATACTATTTGTGATAATCTAGTTTCATAAGTTTCCTTTCAGACTCGTGTATTACTCAAAATTTCATAGTTTTTGCAGTGTTACGATTACGATTATTCTCTAATACATACATACATATATTCTATAAATTAAAACATAATCAAGAATCAAATGTAATCATGTAAAATATTTTGAAATGAGAAGCTCCATGGGCCGTGTGCTCCTTAAGAGCTTTTAAATAAAACCCTATACTATACTATACTATGTAAAAAAACAACGATTGTGGTGATTGTTGTAGCATCAAAATACCGCAAAATTGCGCAAGTTAAATGTCTCCTCAAATATAAAAAATTTTAAAGGTTCATGTAGGGGTTTAAACGTGAATATAAGCAAGGTTTGGATAGACGTGGAACTTCATGTTTTTAAGCCTTCTCAGCTAATTTCTTTTGATTGTTCCTGTTTTTGAAAGTGCTTCCGAACAACAAACATCATGAAGTATTGAATTTGATATGCGTAATTTATATGTGTATATTTTTGTGTCTTGAAATATGCTTTTTGGTGTTGATTATTCTATTCTTTTAAGTCTTTTCTTTTTGAAGTAGTGCGATGCTTTACATTTTACAAATTTTCAAGTTTTGTTTATTCATTCATAAGTTGTTTATTTTTTACATTGTTCGTAGTGATCAGTTTGTGTAGAAGACGAAAACGATTTCTGTTGTTGTGTTTCTTGTTTTACGGAGATAACTGATCCCGTTCTGGACTGAATTCTCCCTTTGTATTGCTCTCTGGAGCCAAACAACTTACCATCTCAACATGCAGAGAAAGAGGTAAATGACCCTTCGTTTCTTTACATTCATTTTCCCTTATACCGGTCTTCATTTTTTATCCTTAACATCCCTTACATGTTATTCTATCACCTCCTGTTTTCCTCCTCCAGGGCAGATCTTAGAAAGTACCCAAAATTTTCGAACAAGAGTACTTACATTGTATATATTATTTCTTTACATCTTGCATCATTTTTTAATATTGTTACTTTTCTTCTATATATAGTGTGCACAATGCACTATTCTTCAATTTTCGTATACACCTATTATACCTATTATACCTGGTACCCAATACGTATTGTATTATATTTTAATTTTCCTCTTCTAAACATAACATTTTTATTCCCTCCCCCATAAAAGACTTCAGAGTCTTTTTTTATAATTTTATCATATTAATTGGTCTGGAAAACTTGTTTCTTAAATACCTGCTAATTTTCTCTGGTGTTTTATTTTCGCTTTTTAGTTTTGTTTGTTTGGGAAGTTGGAAGTAGGGATGTTTTGTGAGTAGTTTCTTTCGGAATAGATTTCTCTTTTTTGTGGCAAAGAGTTTGCTATATTTGGAGGCGTTTCATAAGTTGCACGTGTACCGTTACTTGCACAGAACCGCGGATACTCATCAAATGGATAATTATTCCGTTCTCGAACGTAACCCCCGTCAATGCTATTGTCATCTGAATATGATGATGATGCCTCTCTTCCTCCCCTTGGTAACCCTTGATCCCCGTTTCGAGCCCTAGCTCTGTGCACACTACCGTCGTTATAATTGTTACTCCCGTAGTACCCTCCCCTTTTTGCCAATAATAAGTTTTATCAGTGTTTTCCCATGGTGTACCCATTTTTCTACTTATGACTGATTTTGTCTTTGACACTTTTCTCGCTGATGTGAAAACTAGTAAAAATGAATGATTCATTTGACATGTTGATATTATATAGTTTTTCATTTCATTATATGACTTTATATTAAAATCCCTTGACTTGCCGAATACTTACATTATAATTGTTCTGCTGGACCTGGCGAAGGCATTTGACCTTGTAAACCACAATGTTGTGATTAACTACTTAAAATCCCTAAATATTGATCCTAGTGACATTCTATGGATAGCTGATTTTTTAAGAGAGAGAACTCAATGCACAAAGCATAAAGACATTCTTTCAAACTTCTTATCAATAAACAACGGTACCCCACAAGGAACTAAAATAGCGGTTCTGTTGTTTATCATTCTTATTAACAAGGTCTTAATGAAATTTACTGAGAAACATGAATGTACTCAAAACATTTTGAATGCTTTTGTGGATGACATGGTTGTAGCTGAATGTGTAAATTATAATAATGTTCCCAGAATTACTGAGTACATTACTTGTATTAACCAGGTCCTAACAGAAAATAGCATGTGTCTAAATCCTAAGAAAAGCAATATTATAATAATTGATAACTCTAAAGGGAAAAAGTTTAGTGATTTTAAACTTTCAATTGAGGGTACTGAAATTCCTGTTGTAAGTGCTGCTAAACTACTTGGTGTACTAATTAACAACAAATGTGACTGGAATGACCACGTTAACTCTATTTATGTAAAAGCATGTAAAAAACTTTATATACTAAGAAAATTGAAATGTTTTGGTTTTATTCAGTACCAACTATTGCAGCTGTATATTTGTCATGTTAGAAGTATCTTAGAATACTGCTCGGTTCTCTGGTGCAACTACCTAACCAAAGAACAAACAAAGAAACTTATAAGTGTGGAGAAAAGGGCTTTGGCTATAATTACTGGTAAATACATTTCTAGCTCCAACTACATATCTGTCTGTAATGTACTTAATATTGATAATCTGGAAAAAAGATGGCAGGATTTACTTCTACGTTTTGGTATTAAAACCCTTAAAAATCCACGTTTCAAACATTGGTTAGAGAAATACCAAATTATAAGAAAGCCAAATTATTGTAGCAGGTATAATAAAAACAAATTTAACTTTAGACTTGTTAAAAGCAGGTACGAAAGGTACAGAAGGTCTACAATTCCGTCGTTAGTTAGATCTTTGCGTGAAAACTACTAACGTTTAAATGTACTTTTAGCTCTAGTAGCTATTAACATCTCGATGTTATTTTACTTCTACGTTTTTATATTTTCCTTTCTATTTATATTGTTTAAGTTTGCATAGCGCCTTAACCTGGCTGCTTGTACTTCTTTTTTCACATTATCATGTACCTACACTATTTTTGTATCGTCTTCAGTTTTGTTAACGTGTGACCTAACTGTGTAAGATACATTTCTTTCCTAAATGAATAAATAAAAATAAATAAATAAATTTTCTTTTGGGCAGCTCATTTTTCTGCAACCTTGTTGTTTTTGAAATACTGTAAGCTAAACCAATTTGTAAAATCTGTTTCCTTGCCTTTCTTGGAGTCAACTTGACCTACCATCCCTTTTGCCTTTATTTTTGTCTAACTTGTTTTTGTTGTTTAAAAAACTCCAAAAAAGTTTTTACCCTAATAAAAATATTTATGACTTCTGGAAATTGAAAGAAAGATGCACTTTGAAGTTATGTTCTGTAAGAAGTTTAATATTTTCGCTTTTAAGAAATGTGCTTAGCAAACGCGTTGATTATAAATATTGTGATGTTTACAAGATTTGTATTTATGTTGTTGGAGGTACCAATGAAGGGTGTAGTAATTCTGAGGCCTAGCACGTGTTTGTGTCGTGATACAATTTAGACAACTCCTACTCCTACTGCCCCATTTGCCCTTGTGTTTGCACTTGGTGCAGCAGGACCATTTATTGCTGCCTGAGCCGCAATTCTGTCATCCAGAGCTCTTTGCTGTTGTTGTTGCCGGTATTCCTGTCTCATGTTAATTTGAAATTCAGCATCTTGGATCCATGTATTTTCTCGGTGAGCGAGTAATTTGTTTTGGACATTCCTGTTATTTGCACCTCGTATTTGATAACGTAATGTGAGCTGGAGTTGCCAATGATTCCAGTGATTTTTTATAAATTCTACCACGTAAGGAAATGAAAACACTGCCATCCATGCAAAGTATAGCCAACGCAAAACTTCTACATGGGTTGGCAAAACACAGTCTACTGCACGAATTGGCCTAGCCTCTGCTCCTAGTAGTAATGCTCCTAGGCTTACCGCCGCCACGCCTAGGGTGGTCGGTGGTATTGGTCGGTAAAACGCAAACAAATATCCTATTAATCCACTTGCCAGGGCCAAGTCGAGTGTATATGACCAAATGGCTTCCGTCAAATTGCTCGATAGTCCAAACAGCAATTTCAGACTCCATCTCTCCTTTCGTTGTTTTTAATTGTTGTGCATCAAAAATGTCTACTTGAGGATCCAAAATATGACTGATGTCATTCCCTATAGGTAGTAAGATAGGCTTGTCGGCATTAACTCGCACTTGGGGAAACTTTGTTGCTAAAATTGCTGGTAATATATGATTGATTGTCACGCCTCTAATTAAGGGTGCAATGCAAGGATATGAGTCATCATCAAGTTATTTTGTCTAGTTTGAATACTAAGGAATAAACCGGTTATGAGAAATAGCAACACTGACAAATCGTGTATTCCAAGCCAAACTACAGGACATGAAACGAAAGCAATTGCACTTTTTACTATAAATATAAGTCTATAAATTAACGTGTTATTTAACAGGTTTGGAACTAAGCTAACAATTGGCTCAGTTTTTGGATCTAGATCCAAGTAGCATAGTACAAGCGGCAGTGGAATACCCAAAACAATCATACCAATCATGTAATAATACATTAGTAATCCTGGAACGCCTCTCAAAAACGTAATTATTTTAAAAGTTTGTGTATTTTTGTGTGTATCTGTTAGAAGAATTTGATTTATCGCTTGAGCTATCATGTATCCATCCTTAGCACTTTTGTGTCGTATTTCTCTTTGTAGAAAATTCCACGTGCCGTAAAGTATTGGCATTTCAGCTTGTATGATATCCGAAGTGTGAAACACACGTTTAAGTAAAATCTTCTGTATTAGATGAACAAATATAAATGTAAACCAAGCGGCTAGAACCTATGGAACTATATTATCTTTGGGCACAATTAGAAAAGGGAATTTGAAAACCTTGTAGATTAATATTATTGTAAAGCCAAATGAAAAATCCTGAATACCACCGTATGTGGAAACATAAAGCTGAAACGCTTTCATAAATAATCTAGTTAGCCAAACATCTAGAACGCAAGATTGTTGATTTGCACATTGCTGCAGATTAATCGTATTAATTGTTGCCATTGCTGCTTATCAAAACGTGCAAAAATTGTAATTTGTAGTTGGGTTGTATACTATTTAGATTTTAGAAAGTTGTTAATGATTCTATTGAAACTAAGAAATATCTCTAATTGTTTGGCTTAATAAATTATATTACTTCTCTACTCAGCTGTAACTGTTATTTATTTTGTTCACTAAGTTTTAGAGTATAATACATTTGTTTGCATATACACTCCAGTTTTTTAGATATACAGAAGATGTGCTCAACGGCGTGGCTTGTGCGGACCAATCGTTTGCGGAACTAATAATATGAAACGTGCCATCTTGAAACAACAAATTATGTATTTTAGCATAGTGGAACAAAGCTACGAATACTATGACATTTAAAAGATAATGTTAAGCCGCAGTCATAAACTGGTTAATTGCCAACTATAAATTATTTCAGAGAGAAAACGCTAAATCCTTCTGGATTTCGTTGGGCTAGTAGATATTTTTAGTTTTTTAGTATTTAAATATTAACATTATCAAGTTTAAAATGTTCTCTTTATTTTATTTATTCGTAATATATGGAATATTACTAGGAACATAATTTTAACCTTTTTGTTAATTATTTATACATTCAAGCTCAATATTGCTTGTAAGGAACGTCCGCAGAGTAAAATAAACTGAAATAATTAAAAGGTTACTTAAATTACCTACTTTCGCATATGCTTAAATTAAAGGAACTTGTAATCATGTATTTTATGGTCTATTTTAGCTCAGTTCTAGAACAAAATATGTTTATACCTTGAAGAATGGCAAAACCAAATTAATTTAACTACCAACCACTAATATTTGCGGCAAACAACTTAGACTTTCAGTTAATCAACTTTACCATACATAATATTTATAATTGTATTAACAGCACGGCGTTAGTAATATTATCATTTAACACATCTATGTAATTCAAAGTTGCATCATGGCTAAATTCAAATGCACCTCCACAACACATTGGTAACGCAGATTGAGACATCCATTCCTTTACAATTATTTTGTGCATTGTACTTCTTCCACGCTTAGCCATTTGCAGACCCAATTTTGTAAACTCCTCACTTAATATTTTTCCCTTAGCAGTAACCTCTAATAAAACCACAGTAAGTCCCAACCCAATTACAAACGCAGCGCCAAACGTAGCAACTATAAAACTAGGTAACTCATGCACACAGTTAAAGGCAATCCAGAAAAATGACGTTAGCATTACCTGGCCGAAAACAATAAGAGAAAGGCCAACAGCGTCAAGGAAATCTTTACATATGCCAAACAGAATGCGCAGCTTTACATAACTTCTAAGTAACCGTTTACTGCTAAATACTGAATCCGTCATTTTTAATGCACGAATTTTCTTATTTAATCTCGCTTCAAGACTAAGACAGACGCTAGCAAGAATAAGAAGCAATACTGACAGATCGTGTTCACCAAGCCAGGTTACAGTAGATGAAATAAAAACTGATACGACTTTCACCAGAATTTTGCAAGTCCGGTACTCCAAGATGAAATAGAAGTATTCAGGAACCAAATTACCAAAAATTACGGTAACCAGGTCTAGCTTTAAGAAACATTGTATAAGTGGAAGTGGAATGCCAAATATTACCATGCAAATAGCGTATTGAAATATTAACCATCCTGCAATATCTTTATAGATTACAACTGGTTTTAAAATTTGTAAATTTTTGTGAGTATCTGTTAGAAGAATTTGATTTATTGCTTGAGACAAGGCGGTGCCTCCTAAAGCACTTTTGTATCTGGCTCCCCTTTGAAGAAACTTCCAACTTCCATAAAGTACTAGCATTTCAGTTTGTAAAATGTCAAGAGGAAGCAACTTTTCTTCTGATAGAAGCTTTGCCACAAGCTGAACCAGAACTAGTAGGGTACCAAATAGAAACCAGTTGTATAAAAGCTTGGAAAGTAGGCTAGGCGTTGGATCTAACATTGTAGGAAATTTAAATGAACCGCGAACTTTTGTAAGCTCAACGCCAAAGGAGAAATCCGGGATACGGCCGTATGTATATTCGTAAACCTGAAAGGCTCTCAAGAATAATTTACTTAACCAGACATCCTGGAAGCATCCTGAATTGACAGGTTTTTGTAACTCGTTGACGTTGATAACTTCCATCTTTATAAGTAGTTTAGAAATATTAGTATTTATAAACCAATGTCAGGTCTATTCTACAACAACCTTAAAATCTGCCAAGTTTTTACTTATACGTGAATAAATTTTATTTCACAATAGAAATTTTTTTTCCTTCTTCACTGCGCAGGTTCTATGCTGAAGAAATACTGACAGCATTGAAAACTCATAAATAGGGTCATGATCTATCAACATATCAACAAATTGCGTATATTTTGGGACACGTGCTGACCCCCGACTTGTCCGACATTAAAAGATATTGCTAACCAGAGTTATTGTAAACAGGTTAATTAAAATAGGTACTATTTCAGGAACCAATTTGTGAGTCATGATTCTGTTGACAGAGTCGTAGGTAATTTTGTTTCTCATTAGAAACCTCATCAACTTTAAATGATGTCCTTTAATTGTACCTGTCCAGGTAATTGTAATTTGTCTATTGTCTATAAGTTTAACGCCAAAGCCAAAATCCGGAATACGACCGTATGTACATTCGTAAACCTGCTAGGCTCTCAAGAATAGTTTACTTAACCAGACATCCTAGAAGCAGGAATCTGAATTGATAGGTCTTTGTAACTCCTTTGTTACGTCCATCTTAATAGCCGCTGTGTGAGTATCTTAAAAACATTTTGTATGCACAGCTTATATTTTACAATATATCGTATCTTCTCTATTTTAGTTTCATTGCTACAGAAACACTGACACAATTCAGAACTCAACAACATGGGGTCATGAACTAAAAACTAAATGCGTATATTTTAGAACGCGTGTAGAGCTCTAGTTTCACTGATATTTCTAGATAATGCTAAGCAAAACTTTTGTAAACAGGTTAATTTGTTTAGGTACTATTTTTGCGACCAATATTGGAGTCATCAGTTCTGTTGAAAGAGTCGTATGTAATTTAATTTCTCATTAGAAATCTCATTAATTTTATGGACCTTCCTTGACAGTTGAAATTGTCAATTAAAACTAATTGTGTACATAAATAAATAAACAACAATCTATACATTTCTATAAAAAGCTATAGAAAACTTTTGTTATAGAAAAGAAAGGAAAGCTATAGGTATAATTTTATAAGCTGTGTCAAAAATACTTATTGTTAATGTAAGCCAGAATCTATTAATATATTTGCTGATCCTCAAACGTTTTGTAATTCATTTTAATAAAGACTTGGATTACCTGTTTGAATGTATATAATATTTTAATCGATATTATCAAATGTACTACTGTTACAGACATCCACCTTTCTTACAACAAACTAGTTGAAAAATAGTATTTGTATTTTAATCTAGACATTCTAGTGATCGTTTTGGAAGCGTTCATAAGCCTTTTTGGTAAAAGACGGGAATAAATAAACTGTGTTGCTTGGGCGAATAAGTACCTTGACTGACTTAAGATCCGGTAATTTTGTCCATATGGTTGACTGGTAAAAGCAGTTTTCATCCGGCATCGCTGAGTCCGTCTATAGAGACATCTCTGAAAAATTTCCTGTGTCCTCATCTGACGACTCACTGTCCCATGAATTTAGTTTTACCAATTCCATCTTAAACGTTTGCAGCTTGGGAAAGTTTTCAAGAAAAGGAAAATTTGGTCCGGTTGCTCCATTAAAATAACCCGTTAGTTTAAGATGCTTTAGTATAGGCAGGTTTACACTTAAAGGTAGTTTGCAAATTCTACCAAGTTTCCAATCATCCGTTGATATATGTACGGACAACAGGGTATCCGTAAAATGTTCAAGAGCACGAAATATCTGCTTTGACTGAATGGGCTGTGTGACATTCCAAAGCCTAATGTTTATTTCCGCAAGTGGTGCTGTAGCGGGTATGACAGCCTGTGACTTTCGTCGCGTCTCCGTACGCATTCAACATGACTCAGATTGTACGAAATAGAGCAAAGATAAAGATATATAATAAAGAGGGTGGCTCTCCTGAAGCCACTTGAGTAACCGCGACCGTCGAGAGTAGTTCTCTCATGGCTCATTCTGCAGGCATGCTGGCCTGTGTTCATAAGCATCTAGTATTCGGCATTGGGTTGGGCATTGCACAAGTTGGGAAGCAGTAGCACAGCATTACCTATAGTAGCGCACAGGGACCTGGACCTTATCCTAAGGGGCATAGAACATTATAGTGCTTGCAAAACAAGCAGACTGGTCACATCTTCAATAGTTTGCAGTTCCACATATAATGTTTTCAAACTTGGCATGGCAGGAATCATTTCCAGTGGGGTTCGGGTTTCATTCATATCAAGAAAGGTAATCTGTTCTGAATATGCTTGCAAAATATTGCGAATAACTGGAGAGACGTAACAGGGGTCAACATGGTCATGTTCACAAAGCGACACACAAGTGGAAAAACTATCAAGTTTTGGCAAAAGTGGAAGAGGATGCTGGTTCGACAGTTGCTCTACATGTTGAGCCCAGACATCAAAAGGCAGTCCTGAATCATGTCTAACGCAATCAAAGTTCAATTTCAAGTTCGCAAGATTGGGTACACAGTCCAAAATATTTTTGAGAAATTTAAAAGCTTCTATTGGACAAAGATTGAATTCGCTGTCGTAATTGAAATCAAGTTTCAAGTGCGTAACTTGCGACCCAAACTTTTGAAAATATATCAAGCCATCTAAATAATTTTCCTGAACGTGAAAATAACTAACGGTGCATTTCAGAAGATTTGCTATAGGCAGTGTTTGCATTTCCTCAAGGAGCGTGCAAAAGTTGTTACGGTTTTGGCTTCCATAATTGAGATATCTGTCAAGATTCAACTCCAAAGAACGTTATTAAATGCAAGTATCTTTTATTGTTGCACATAACTATCAACGATGGGCTTGATCCACTTCACTAGCCGCAAGTTCAGTACTTCGTGTTTACTCAAATAGTCAGAAAAACGCAGAAACGCAAAATAAAGTAGTGTGGACATCCAAACTTCGTTTCTGTCATTTTGTAAAATCGAACGAAACAAGGAATGTGCATATACAGCAGCTAATAAATCGTTAGGTTCTTGGACACGTAAAATGACATGATGCCAACCCTGTCAACATAATGGTCTATCTTATAAAAAATATTTTTAAAAAGAAATTCCAATAATAGTGTAATAGTTTTTTCACACCAAATAACTTACATCGCGCGTGAGTAAGTGCAACGGATTAACTGCGTTCATTTTTCTGTCAGAACAAGCTCTTTGGCTAATAGTAGAAATTTTACGAAACGTATCTGAAAACTGTTTTAAGTATTTATAATTATGGATTCTGTGAAAAATTTGAATTGGCGTGTATAAGCTGAATCGGTGTGCTACAATATTGCTTAAGAACTGATTGTTTTGTGAAATAACATTCAAAACCTAATAACGACTAAAGTAAAAATGGGTGGGAATTTCATCATCACATCACATGTCTTGGAAAATCATGCATACATATGCATTCAACTTTGTTTAATTTCTCACAAAACGTATTTACAAAGCAAAAATACGGTGATAAATACCCGTACTGATAAGCAATCTTGTTTGCTCTTGATAAGCCATGATATTATTATGATTATACGATATTCAAATGCCAGCCAGCTAATCCACATCCTGCTTATCTTGGTGTATTAATTTGCTTATGAGCTGGAAACATGTAGATATTCTGTTGAGTTGGGCTCAAGGTTCCATACTGTATGTATAATATTGTTGGTTGAAATCGGATTCTCAATTCATAAATTCTACTTTACGAGCTTATCAGTTGAAAAATTTTAATTCTGCAAACCCCAGTTTAAATTAAAAATGTAATTATGCGTGCCATTTCACAAAAGGTTTCCTAAGAACTTGGAACAAAGTATGATATAAGCTATGTTCCCAATACTCCAGTGCTGTTTATATGCAAACAATATTTAAGTTTAGCATTATCTGAATGAGTACTCTCACAGTGCGTAAGAATTTGTGCGTACAATGCAATTAAGTTGCCTGGAAAACTTACGTATTGCACGTCTGGTCATTTCAAGCCCGGATTTATAAATGGAATGTAAAATATCAGAACAAACTTAAAGCAGAATTAAAGTATATTGTGGGGTTTTAGCAAAGCCGACATTTGACGTCATCAATAGAAAACTAACCATCATAATCATAATATTATATTGGTCATTTTTACACGCTTGTATGATACATAATAATTACGCATTAGTTTACTGTGTATATTTTACACCCTTATCTTCATTACGATTTATGACGCAGTGATGTATGATTCATACAAGTGTTGTGCAGGAGTTTTTGTAAATATTTTACTTGTACATCTTTACTGTTAACAACAGTTTACTAGCAACAGTTTACTCTTATAAAATTATTCTAATCAAAGCAACTTAATTTTCAATTATGAAAAAAAACCGAAAACAATTGAGTTTGAATTTTATTGAAAATTAAAAAACTAAAGCCACGTATTTAAGATGAATTAGATTTGATCATTGGTGAGCTGTAAATCTTTAAATACGTTATGACGCGTATTAAGCAATTGCTTGACTAACATTTGGCAGGCGAACAACGGATGAAAATTAAGCCACCATGGATGTACGTCAAAAATAATGCCGTCATTGGAGTCAACGACGTTTTATTTAATATGCTAAGGTGATTATTAAATAGTAAATGAACAACAGAAGCAGATTAGCAAAACTAAGACGTCACTCAAGAAATTATTACGCTATAATTTGGAACCGTACTGGGTCACAGATTAGAATTTGTAAATTGCCAAAGATGACGTTCAAAGCACGTAAGATATCATATATATTTTAAGTTCTATTTTGTTTAAATTTAAGTGCCAAAGCTAAAACACCGTTATAACAGAAAGAAACTACCAGGAGAACAGAGACAATGATGAAGCTCAACACAAAACACAGGGGAGAAGTAGGGATTTTCAACTTCTTGAGAATTGCATCCTGTTTTGTGGGAATATTGTTTGTGGTAACAAAAAACTAGAAAAATATTTTGGAATTTTTATTTTAAAAATTTAAAATAAAATCATTTTGACGGGGCTAAACAAAATTTGCCATTTATTTTCTAAACAGTCGTGGTGCCTCATGGTGATCATGAAGTTCATTATTATTCTGAGCGGCAGCGCGACCGAAACCATTTTTGAAGTAAAATACTCGATATGTAAGTAAACAACAAAAAGTGCAAGTACATTTAGAAAGTTTTACTTTACTTGAAATAATAAGCGATTAAAATATTAGATGAAGATCATGTATACGGTGCGTTGGTGCTTTTAATGAACATTTCTCTCCTAATCCTCTCACTGGAGCTCATCTTGGCAACAGTCTGTGTAAGCTAGAAAATATTTATAAAAACTGTTGTTATATGAAAACTCATAAGCCATTTTACTCCTTCCAGAAACCTTGTGATCAATTTTTAAGACAACCCAGCCAAGACTTGAAGACGTTACATTGGTGGATACGGCTTAGTATTGCTTACATATTTGTTAATATACTTTACTTGAAAACACATGACTGGTTTAAATTTAACACTTTTTGGTTTCATGCAGTAGCCATTTTCTTAGTTGGTGTTGTACAACTTCATAAAAACGATTTGAAAGGTGACCTTGAGCAAATTCAAACATAAATGTTTACATTTGCGACGCATAGTTCTGTGAAAACTTGACAAAGCTTTGTCGGAAACTCTTTTTACTATTTTAAACACACGCTCAAAACCCATTTTAATTAACACCAGCAATTAATATTTTTTTCAGTCAGCGGGTTTTACAAAAGCGGAACAAGATTAATTGTTGCATCAGCCACAGATTTTTAAATATGCATGGCCGTTTCTTTCTCATAAAAATTAGTAGCGCCAAAGCCTATTCTAAGCTCTTGACAGCCTCTAACAAGATTTCGTTGTTCTCTTAGTTCTCGATGTGTACCTTCCATTTGCGTAACCTTTATCCCATTTCTAATAATTTGTTTACCTAAAATGTTTACAATTCCAGGAAAATAGTATACGACTGTTATTAGGTAATATGCATTTATAATTATACATGTAGAAATCCATAACACCAAAGTTGGTATTGTTTCTCTTAGTCCAGCGTCAATTAAGGTTGCGTCAAGTAGCACAGCATATCGATGGCAACTTTACAGGATGTGCTATAAGAGGAGGATCGTAAGAGGGGGTATTTCTTATAGCACATCCTGTAAAGGTGCCATCGATATCCAATAGTAATTATTTTTACGGGAATTGCAAGCGTCTCTTGAAAACAAGAATTGCTTAATCCAGTGTATAGCTGCAGCTGCTTATAGAGATTAAATTGGCGCTTAAAAATATCCCCGGTAAGAAATAACCTTTTTGTTAAAACGAACAAAGCAATATAACTGCCAAACATTCCATTGAAACCAATAAGGAATCATAGTGAATTTGAGTAGGCAAAGTCCCAAATATCATAGCCATTAAGTCGCATGCAGTGTTAACATATAAGTAGACAAATAAAACCTTAGCACTATATGCTTTGCACTTTTGCGGTTGATGAGCCAGCAAACAAGGATTATTGATTTCTTTGTTCCAACATCAAGAAGGATGTGTGGTAATTCAGGTATATCATAATGCTGATTAAAGCTGTCAATAATTCTAACGTGGGTAATGAAAAGTACGAGAAAAACCTTTCAAATATTTAGCATTTATTGATTTAGTCAGAAAGCATTTAAAATATCTTGCATTGTATGGTTGCTACCTAACGCATTAGAATACTTTTTCTTGTTCTCGTTGAGGATTTAAACGTTTCTTTCCTAACCCCACACGTTAATCAAGCACAGAAATATTTATTAAAATTTTTTGTGATTGCTGCAGCAGGCTACTGTTATTTATCTTTATTTATCTGTTATATCTGTCTATATATATCTGTTATTTATCTTATCTGGCAGGCTTTGTATGATCTACTGTTGCTGTAAATAATATGCAGGCCATATAAACACTTTTTCTTGTACTTGCAAAACTATGTCTACAGTAACTAAACTTTTATTTGCAAAGTTGCATTAATTTGCTTACTTTACACAAAATGCTTGCAAAATAAAAGAAAATGCTGTCTCTTAGAATAGCGTCTTGTGCAGCAGCACTACTTGAAAACGTAAGTAGAAAATCCGATTTCATGTATCTATGTTATATAAAGAGACATATGAAATTTTTATGTTATTGGAATATAAACGCAAAGAAAACAATCAAGAAAACAGCTAATTCACTTTATTTTGTAGTACAGATATTCATTCTATTAGTGTACACGCTTTCCATTATCAAATGGATTGTAACATATAAAGCAATAGAATCTTTAACTAGAGTGATAACAACAAACGTTCAGGTAATATATACTCATGAGACGTAAGTAAAATCAAGGACCTAGGAATTGATATTTGTTTTAAATATTTACAGAACTGCAAATGTTATACCAGTGAGGAAAAATTGGCTGCAATATCACAACTGGGAAAGTATAATATAGCGCAGATCTTAATTTTGCTTTTGGATTTGGCAGTTTTCGTTTTGTATTTTATTTGTGCTCTGTCTGGTATAGTATTTATAGTGCTTGCAGTAATTTTGATTTTACGCGTTTGTACACTGTTGAGTTGCATTTACGTTTATAAGGTTTCTCGCAACAATTTGCATGATGGCGCATTACAGGATTTCAATGATGTTTCTCACCGCACAGTTTCTACCGCCAATAATAATGATGACCAAGATAAATCTCCTGAAGAGTTATTAAAGATTATGGTATGCTATGACGCCTTTGCTAATTTGGTAAGCAGTGACACAGCTGAGGATTTACTCAACTAGCAAAACAAATAAAACGAATAGTGTGATATATGTATATCTTAGAATCTGGTCTGCATACTGGTTCTTGGACTACTAACTATAGGAGTTTTGTCGTTGTGCTGGTTTGTTGGATTGCAAAGTAAGTAGTTGTGCTAATGTTTGTAAAGAAACTTATTTATTTATACTGAAACTTATTGCAGGAGCGGAAATTGGGGAATTGTATCATTACGTTATCAATGATTTGCTGCTGCTACAAGAAATTTTGCATCTGAAGCCCAATATTCACAATATATTTTTCTATGGACATGCATCGGTTGTTTCTATTCTTGTCTTAGTAGCTCCCTGTATTTCAGTACTTCCATCAATCCGATTTCTTGCTGTGACCTTGCACGTAAGTATTACGTTAATAGATATTGGCAAATTCAAGAAAATATATAATTTGGCTAAAATATTTTAATAATAATTTTTTTAAAGGATTGTCTTGAAGTCTCGTTACCTGAGCGGCTGACAAGAGTCAAGCAATGGCATAACTGGAATATAATCTTGCTTTTGATTTCACTCGTATCTCTATTTAGCGCTGCTTATATTCATCTTACAAATGTTGAGGCTGGCATAAACTTGTTAATATCCGTTCCGATTTTCAATTTCTTGGTTCTTAAAATGTCTACAAGAGGCCTTCAAAGAATTTGGTTTTACAGAGAAATGATTCAACAAAACATATTGCAGGAGCGCACAAAATAAAACTGTCGTTGTCCGCTACTTACTTATAAATTTAATACACTACAAGTAGAACTGTGCCGTGCTGATGTTTACGTATCACAAAAGTTGTAAAATAGTATAACCATATTTTATGTGCGTTGTTCCCTATTTGAAGAAACTGAGTTTGCTAATATGAAAAAGTTATAAACATGCACTGATAGAAAATACTTTGCTGCTGTGTTTATAATATTATTACTGTGCACGGACGTTTGTAAATTTAAAGGGGACGATTAGTATCATTTACAAAGCTAGTAAAATTATGCAGGCAAACAGTTTTAAAAATAGTGTTTTTGGACCACTAATCCAATGCCACAGGAAGAGACTGCTTTCTTATTTAAAGTTACCCACATTCAATTAAGCCAGCCGAATGCCTATAATTACCAGGCTCATAATGTTTCTGCTATTGCAATTCGAATTGCACAAGCTTAGTGTACAACACACTTGTTGATAAATGGGGTGTTTTAAGGCGCTCAACAATTCAATGCTGATGAGTATGGGCGTGCCCAACTTTTATGCTCCGAAAATCATTTGCATCATACTTTTTCTAAGAAAAGGTTCGGATCACAGAATCAGTGAAACCGGACGATGAATCAGTAACTAGTAGGGAAGTTTTAGCAGTTATTTAGTCAATTTTATTTAAGAATAATAAGAATAAGTTTTAATGGCCATAAGTCACAACGACAAAAATATAACATGCTCTTGGCTAGGTAGAAAGGAGAGTAGTAGTAGTAAAATGGATGTGGTGCTGGTGGCTGCTGCTGTGCATGAAATGTATCATCAATGTTTATGTTAGGGCTGAAATGAGGTACGTACCCAACGGGAGCAAAAATGCTAAATTCACGTTACATACTACACGTTGACAAAGGTTATTTTTTGCCACTTATTTTACATTTATTTAACATTCATCGTTGCAGTAACGTTGTATTAACGTTAATAATACGTAAACCTCCAATGTGCGTTCAACGTAACTTCTACGTTAAAATGTCACTTTCATAAACTTGAATGGAGTTTGCTGTACGTAGTCTGTCTTATCAGTTTTTTATAACTCTAAAGTTAGATTGATTATCTAACTACATATAAGCATTGCATCTAGTATTATGGTTCACAGTGATATTCTACACTGCGACCTCTGACCTAGTCTTCATATGTGCACTTAATGAGGGCTGCATTTGCCTAGGTGTCTGTAATGGCAAGGTTGAAAATGGCTCATGACTTTGTCCGCAAACTTTCAGAGTATCTACCAATCTGGTAGCAAACGGTAAACAAGATTTTTTAAATTTGTTGTAAGTTTATTTATCAAGTATTAAATGTCAGCTTGTTTGCTCTCTGTTTTTGTCGTTCAAATAATTAACTTATAACTATAATTAGGATTACAAATGGAAAGTCAGACTAGACGTATTAATACTTTTTATTATTAATATTTTGTTTTTATATTAAATTCACGTATCTGACTTAAGATTCCGTCCAGAAAAGCATCAAAATGGTATAGTAATGTTACAAAGACGCGTAGTATTAATGTGTGCAAACAACATACCTTGTTTTGATCACAAGGGTTAACTAATTGTCCTTATAAACGAAATGCTTCTACATGATAACCTGTATTTAGTTCAGCTATTTCATATGGCTAACATTGGTCTTGGGATATTTGGCTCTATGGATCTAGTGTGGTTAGTTTTAATTGGTTCCGAAATAAGTGCGTCGGAGATTATATAAAATGAGTAATCTTTGAGGCAAGTATTTTTACTTAAATTGGTTTATTTTGTGCTTTATGTAACTTTCTGATAACATCTTTTAACAAAAGCACAAACCAACATGGTTTTATACAAGCTTTTCAACTATATTACTATACTAATTAGTGCATCCAAAGTAAACAAACTTTATACACATAATTGTTGTCTAACGTGACCAGTGCTAGTGCTAGTTCAAATCTTGACAAGGAGAGTATTTTTTTCGGGTTCCATTTTAATCGCTCATGCTTATGCGGTACAATTCATGCTTTCAAAGTATTTATAATTACGACATTTTATTTCTCAGAACATGGCAAAACTTCACAAAGTAGGGTAGAGTTTAGGCAGCTTCACCAAATCTTCTAGGTAGATTGCATAGGTAACATGAAGTTGTACCTCATCAGCAATTATGTTATCAATATTAGATCTACAGCTCGGTCAAAAATATTTTGACAAAAGTTTACTGTGGTGCCCTCATCAAACTGTGCGGTTCCATAGTACCAGGAAATAGGTCTTTGTGCTCTTAGCATTTTCCTCCATGTTTTGAAACCGAAGCTTGAGTTTTGCTCCCCTGTCGAGAGTTTCCAGTACTTAATCGTTTTCCTCGGCCACAAGACATTAAGTAGCTCAGTGCTGTCAATGTAGGACTTGCAAACTTGCCAATAATAATATATGCCCCAAATGTAACCAAAGTAAAAAGGCAACACAAATAAAATGGTATGAACTTCCAACCCGAAACTGATATCCAGGTACCTACTACTCCTAGTAGAAACCCAAATCCCATGAGAACCCCGGCTGCTGCCCGTACGCCGTAGAACCCAAATTGGCTAATACACTGGAGTTTAGCATACTCAGTTATGCCATTTGCATTTGGAGGCTTGGAAGCTATTATTTTAAGACAGTTAACTATAATGTTGCATATTGATATACAAGGAACCAACAACACCAAGCCAGATCGACCAGTTTCCAAAACCGCCCACTGCATAAGTATCAGACGCATTACAATCTTTAAAAATATTAGTTTGTTTGATGGAAACAGTTGTTCAATAAAAGAGTAAGCAGGGTCAAAACTGAAGAAAACGCAGAACGGCGGTAGACAAACTGAAAAAGTGAACAGCGGAATATACATAGCAATAAGCATGAATCCCAAATAATCCACAGTTTCTTTCCTTTTAGGCAGCTTGATGATTTCTGGAAAGTTGATAATATTCAGAATTTAAATTACTGATTTTTATGTAAATAAATTTTAGAATACCCACCTGCACGAATTAGCGTATATGTTGAAATGGAGATAAAGTAACCTTTGGTGCGTTTGTCGTCCCTCAACCAACGGTCAAGCATCAATAAGCGTGTACCATGGTTCTCAAAAATTTCTATCCCATGTGTTCTCATAACAATGTTTAAAGTCATACATAACAAGAACAACAAACAACCTTGAGCGTTTATGCAGATTAGATAAGTTGGTACTGTTTTAATCTCAAACACGCAGTTTGTTACTAATATGTGTAGACAAAAGAAAATATTTAAGGATACGACTAGTTGAGATAGGTAAAACATTGGAAGCTTTTGCCAATCATATTCTACTTTATATGCTTCTGCGGAAATGTTCAGTTTTACCATATGACTGTAAAGATATTTTGTGAACAAAAGTTCATGTAGCTCAAAGGCTTTCCACATGAGACTAGTTGCCATTTTGTCAGGATGTGTTTTAAATTTGGGGCAAACCAAGACGGTTGAGCTGCTATTATAATTCAAATTCTAGCAATTATTTCTAAACCCAAATACGATTAAATAGGAATAAATACTGTGTAGTAAATTAAACACAGTTTTGCTACACGCACTTGTAGTTTTAAAAATGTTTATTTTGCAGGTTTATCGCAAACATCGAGTTTTGTTTAAATCTACGTGTTAGAAAATGATAATTTTGAAACTGAGGAATATTTAAGCCTTGAACTGAGAAAAGCAATGTGAATCTTCCCCAAAAGCAAGCTTCAACTGGGACGATCTAGTTCAAACATTAGACTACTGGCCCCACGTGTATTGATTTATGGCCTTTCAATAACACCATAACGTTGGCATTGAGGTGGTTTGCTAATATGACTGATTGTGCAAACACTTAAAGCTACTTCTAGGAATATAGAGGTAGAATATTTATATGTTTCATCTTAAAAACAAGACAATATTTTGTTTTGTACAGGTTAGTACCTCAGAAAATAAATTGTATTAGTAGTGAGCTCTATTGCGAAATGGTATATTTTAACATAAAAAAGGCGGTTTCGTTGTTACCAAAGCTCAGGCGGGATTGCGCAAGTACCTGGAACGTTTTTAAGCAGACAAATAATAGGGTATTTTTGTATGATTTTAAAGTCGATTTAAATATTTTTTGGGAAAATATCTGAGCTACTGCCAAAATTGTGGAACCAATATGATTGCGAAATTAGGCTACTCAGAAAAGCTAAGCTATGAAAATTATAATTTCAGGTTTTTATTTTTTCTGTGGAAGCTCGCAGAATCCTACTCAAAGTTTGCTACTCAATGTTTGCTACTCGCGAACTTTACTACTCGCGAATTTTGCTGCTCACGAAGTTTGCCATCTACGAAGCTTACTACTCAACGAAAAATGCTACTTAATTTTTTTAAACAATAATACTTTTGATGAGTGTCTTACAAATATACAGTCAAGTATATTGCCTTTTCAAGTTGGAACGCTAATCATTTGTGATATTGCTAAAGCATTACAAAAGCTAATTAACGGATTTACTGTGTCGCCCTTAAGATTAAAGTCGCCTACGACAATAAAATCATTGTCTGTTTCCATAAAATTACTTATAGTGTTTTTTATGCATAATACGTCGCTACCTAATATCGCCTTTTTATAATTCGGATGTCTATAAAAGCAGGCAATTGAAGTACTTTTACAGTGTTTATATTGAATTTTAATTAATGCTAGTTCAGTATTTTCTGTATTAATATGGCCAGTTATTTCCCATAATTTGAATTTGTCAGCGATAAAAAATAATTATACCCCTATCACCCGTTTTTTTATGTCCGATCTATATACATTATAACCTGTTATTGTGGGAAAATTATGGTCTAGGAAGGTAGAGCAGACACCGTATTGGTACGTAATTCCGAGCTATGTTAAAAAACGTTTCACAGACTGTTTGTGAAACATGTCGCTTACAATAACTCAAACCCAAAATTGTATGGAAGATGGGCTTAATTTTAAGGCCAAAAGTATCGTAATTGAACTTGCCATGATAGGCCAAATTGACAATACATAAGTGAAATGCAAAATAAATTGTGTTCTGTATATTGTATGTAATTGTTAATTAAAAAGATCTAATACAAATTGGAATCCAAAATTTTCAAACTAGATGATGAACGTTTGTGTGTCTTACTATTTAATCAATAAACAAGTTATTACAAAATCACTCTCTGCATTTTTAATGGCTTTATCACCGCTCGGCTTAATTGCTTTAATTGAATCAAATACGCAAATCATCTTATAAACAAGAAATAATTTACATTTTTTAAAGCACGTCACTGCAACTCACGAACAAGTTTCCATAAAATGTTTTATGGAAAAATAAATATCTTGCAATACGACATGCTTTTAAAGTGTAATGTTATCATAACATCAATTATTTCTTAGTAGACCTATTGATGCATTATTATGCTACAAGATAAATGATGGTATGTTGTATATGAATAAATACTTTTCATACATAATTCGCGCATGTCGCACACTGTGACATGTGCACACCAGCAGCAATTTCTATGTCAATTCATTATTATTTTAAAACAGCAGCATCAGAAGTATGAAAGAAGAATAAGGCCACTGGCAGTTTAAGTCAGTTCTGTGAATAGGTTGCATTTTACGTATTACAATGTACAATAAATGGATATGTGTACTTACTACGGTAGTCATTCCACAAAGTTCATTGACTCGTTCTCAGTTACTCTGTAATATTGTATCATTACGCTTGATATTCTGATTTCTCCATTTGCACAGTCAAACGTGTTCAAAAGGTGTTGCTTACTGTAAATGTATAATTTTACTATCAGTACTAGCTAGACATTTAGACTGAAAACGTGCAAACATTTTTGCAAAAAAAGAATAAAGGAAAGTGTCTTTAGACGATGCTTTTTTGGCAGAATTAAGTAGATGCATGAAGTAGAATTTGTAAAATGTATCCTATATGGATCGACATATTTGAACTATCAAAAATGTACAAATAAATATTATCCAATCATTAATCCAGATAAATATGAAAATTGTTGATTGCTTTCATCAAAATGTTACTTTTCTAGCCCCAAGATGACATGTTAAAAAATAATATGCTATCATGCAACAACTATTAAATACTATATAAGAGCATTTTGTAAATTTCACTATCATTTAACATTTTTTAGTGCTAAATGCAATGACATGCTGACTATTTTAATGATTTTGGTATTTACATGACTTTTAATAGTGCAAAACTTGTCGTTGTAATGCTTGCACTAACACCACTCATGGATTGCAAACAATGTTCTACTGTGCATATACAATTACACCATGTTAAATTGAACTTCTTTCAACCTGATGGGTTCACGAGAGTATCCTACAAGAAAGCTGTACATGTTATCAGTAAAAACCTTTTACTAGTACTTCTGACACGAGCTTCAAAAAGAGTGACAAGGTGTATTGTAAAATTATTATTACTTGCGAGTGCTGCCATTATAAAAACTTATGCCATGGTGCATTGTGTATATTTATGAACTATGAATAATAGTAAATTCGTCCATTTACTCGTTCCTCTTTAAACTAATATGCAACTCTATAGTTTGCAATTCACCTACATACCATCAATTTCAACGGTTTCAAAAAAAACTCAAGCATTATATGAAGCACGTACGCACGTAATCTTACAAAGTTCATGACATCATGAAGCCTTTCTAATTCAACTGTTTACGGTTTAACAACTAATAGTAGCGCTGTTACTTCATAATATTCATGACAAAATGCAAATAAAATTCTGTGCATAACACCTTTTCCTACATTTGCAACCACATCTTTTGCTAATAGAGATACTTGACAGCCGAGAAACCGGTCTATGAAAGATGACGACACACGGTATTTCTTGTCGCTGGTTTGCACTACGTGCATGATGATGACGATTGTTTGATGATGTCTATCCGAAACAAAACAAAAATTATCCAACCTAAATGTTCAACAACTTTGGTCACTCAAGCTGAAGAATGCAAACGCTTGACATACATACATTCAAACATGCATAGTTCTTCATGAAGCTGTGCATTCAATTTGTATATAGTTACATTCTGAACTTACCAGCCGTGTGGTATTACCTGATATAGGTACATATTACATGCTCATGTATCCCATCATGATATTTAAGAGCATACACTCGCCATCAAAATTTTTAACATGAAAATTCTGGAAGATATCAAAAGAAGATAAATTCTATCTATTAGCACAGGTAGGAGCAGTCTAACACAAATATTATTCTTTGAGTATACATGGTAAGGTGTACAGTCCATAGAAGATGATGACATGATGACCAAGTAGAAAAGTTATTACATCATTAAAAATGCATGGAAAAGGCAGGCTGCCTTTTACCAAACATCAAAGTCAGTTTTTCTATTTGCCTTTGTAAACAGTGTTAGTCTGTGCACAAATTAATGTCCTCTCATGCATTAAAAGTTGGTAAGCATTTTGCTTGCATGATCATAATACTCTTTTCCATTTGCATTTACTTCACTGCGTAGTATGCACGTGCTTGCTCCTTCGTCTTCAAATCATGCGTGTGACCTCCGTATTAAAGTAGAACAATGAAGCTATTCAGTTTGAGCCTAATTTGAATGAAGTGACTAAAGTAACAAAAGAAATGTCAAACATGTGCTGTTGGGGTGAAATCCAAAAGTAAACAGAACGAGGTTAAATGAGCTGCTGTTGGGCAGTTAACCACTCTAGTTGTGAGCTTGTTTCTTGCACATGAATTATTGTGAAATGTGAATTATTATCATTGTGAAATGAAACGCATTTAACGAAGTTGTCAGTTAATTTAGAACCTTGGTAATTTAGAAGTAATTTTGATACTAGTATGGTTGTGTTAATATATGTAAACTTTCTTGTCCTAATTTTCGTGCTTTTTATGCTGCGTATTGACAACGTTTATGTCACACATGTGCCTATGGTTTAGATGATGCTTGAATGCTTGTACAAAGTTGACGCATGCAAAAATTGGTGATAAATAATGTTAAATGATGAGTGATAAAATGATATTTTTATTTCAAACATGCTCCATTAGGACATTGATCCTTAAACATTCTTCAGTTCGACTTTTTATTTACTTTTATTTACTAAGAGTTCGAAAAGCGTCACAATGGATCTTTGTATTGCCTTTAAACTTATGCACGTGTATATACTAATGTGTGTACTCATCCTCATGACCTCCTTTTTATCTTTTGTAAACATGCGTAAGACAATGACCCTAGCTTGTGTGATGGGAGAACATGCGTGTGCTGACATTTGTATGCAAATGTTGTTGGTTCTATGGTTTATTTAAACAAATTCTCAAAAAAGTATTAGTATGACAATTGATTATTATATAGGCAAACATTGAATATTTTTCTGTACTCTAATCATGGAAATACAATCAAGAAATTATTCACTTATGTCTGTTACATTTATAAATCATTATCAAAACTGAAATCATCATTATCATTCCAAGTTATGGTGAAAGGGGAGCGGATGGATACATCCCTTTAGTCACTGGTACCGGTGCGTACGCTTGCTGTTTATTATACCTAGGTATGCTGGAGCGGTTGGAATGTTTGGAATGTTTGGGGCGTTTGGGGCGTTGTGAATGTTTTATAGCGTGATGGGAGTTCTTCGTCGTTATCATCATCATCATTGTCAAGCCTAGCACGTTTAGGATCTCGTCTTAGATTTCCCATTTCCTCAAAGTTGGCAACTGTTCCCCTCCTCTGGAAATATGGTATCTGGTCAATCATGTTGCTAACCCTGCCCATGATCTGAAAGAAATTCCAAACAAACAACCATTTTCAGTCATTTACATCCATTTTCATACCTGCTTATATGCCTTTACATCATAACATGTGCATTATATTCATATGGATGCAAACGCATTGCCACGCGGGCTCATAACCTTCATACCGCAAAATATGAGATTTCTTTTTGATCATGAGGTTATCCCATTTTCATATATTGGTTAGTTCATGTATTAGTAAGTTCATATATTAGATTCATAACAGTTTTAAATTGTCTGTACCTTCAAAACCACCTTGAAGACCCCACAGCAGTATAAGATGAGACTTAGGACCATTGTGAGCATCAGATAAAGACACAGCATTACTGGATCGTCCAAGCCATAGAGAAGGGAGTTCTGATCTGAGTTCCGTAATTTGAACCCTAATTGTGGGAAACATGGTACATCTTCATCGTTGATTTTGGAATGTGCATTTCCATGAGTTGTTCCATCTTTGCCTTGATCTCGTTTTGACGGAGCATGTACAAAAATACGTTTGTTCCTCTAATCTCCTTCAGTGTATAATCCCGGGATGGGAGACACAAGTGAGTCCTTTACCTATATGTCGAGTTCATCAACAGCGATTTAACAAACTGGGACACGAAACCCGCCTCTGCCATCCCACGAAAAAACTCGTAATTTGACTGGGCAACCCGGCAAATTGAGTTTACAATTACCTGTAGAAAGGGGAGGAGCCGGAAATCGATGAGATACTGAAGGTATTGTAGGGATCCAGATGTCGAGGAACTTCTCTCGAAAAATGTTGTATTGAAACGTCCTGTCTCACGATCCCAGACTGATAAAAAGTTTATGGGCTACGGAGAGAAAGAGAGAAGAAAAAAATTTTGGTACTTCGAACCAGACTTTTGTGTTACACTGTATGTCTGTTACCTCTGTTGAATTTGGAATTGGAGTCGTAGGTGGATCCACGAGTTCTTCTCCGATGGTTCACTTGACCCTTCTCTCCTCAACTCGTTCCAAGTCCTCATTTATCAGCTCGGTGAGGGCCTGCGTGTCCAGTACCTGAGTTCCGTTGAGTACGTATGGTTCTTGGAATGTCAGTAGATGACCATTCATGGTTGTTGCAATCTTATTTCCACATGCCGATGTTGTATTTAAGCCCCCTTCCAATTCCGCCATCCCCTGACAACTCAATGTGGAGTTGCTGGCCAATGTACACTGTGTGCTTGACCATGGGTCCAAGCTGCACTGGCGAACCTGCCATTTTTGCCAAATTCGCGTAACCCTTGGCAGGTAACAGAATTCGTCCTTATAATAGCATGTCCTATTAGGGCTATGCATTCCCACCATCGAGCCGTCCGTCATGTTCACTTGAGTCTCCGTTATGTGAACAAAGTATATATATGTGTACTGGATTGCAGTTTTACAGAACGGTCTTGTGAAGTGTCCAGGCACGTTGCTTGTTCCAAAAAGATCCTCTCAAACGAGTTTGAGGGGTTCTCCTGTTGGAGCTACTTTCAGAGCAGTGCGTACGACTTGCCCGTTCTACATATTCTTCCGAACCATCGTGTTTTTCAAACGCACAACTCCAACTTTTCCACTCAACCAAGACTCGGCGGTAGCAGGTGCAGGATGGAATTGTTTGATAGGCAACATGTGTCCTCCAAAGCGTAGTATTAAGTTGAATCCCTTCCTGTAAAAAAACAGAAATATCTGTGAAGTCTGTCTCTGCTGAAGAAAAAAATTCTGTTGGTCCTATCAAACCGGATTCTCCACATACCGGCAGCTGGACGACGTTTCCAACGTGTGATGTATGTCTTCTGCTTCGAGGCGATTTCCCTCTATTCGCGTCCTTCTCGGTTTCCTCTAGAACCTTTTTTGTTGATGATATCTGCACGTTGTTAAATGTGAGAGCAATGCAAAGAGAAAATAAGGTGCCTTGAGGACTCGTGCCGAATGTAAGCGTGTCACAAGCCCGCACAGTGTGAATCGGAGAGAAGGCAATGTTGTTTTCTGGACAAACAATGGTGGAATTGTTTGCCAATATGCACTGCGTGGTTGCATTTCGTTTCAAGTTACAGCGCCTTACATCTTCCTTCCGCCAGATAATAGTCTCTTCTCTTAGGTAACAAACCTCATCCTGGTATCTGCATGTCTGATTTGATCCCTTAAGTCCTACCATTGTGTCGTCTGTAGCAGAAACTGCAACCTCGCTGGCGTGGAAATAGTAGTTTGATGTTGTACGCTCAGCTGTTCTGCAGAAGGGTCTCTTGAAATCATCTGGATCTGTTGTCGTACCAAAGAGTCCACTACCAAGGTCCTTCAAGGACTTCCCGTCGGGTGCAGACAGAAACCGTTGCATTTTCACACAATCAGCTTTCGAGACTTACTTTAGTTTGTCATTTCCGCCATTTTGTTTGGTAAAAATACAACTTGAACTCTTCCACCGTTGCGACACTTTCTCATAACATGTGGTGGATGGCAGCAACTGATCATCAATCCTTGGAAGGAACATTGTGAGGTTAACCAGCACCGGCTATGGGTTTACCACCGTATCCTGGCATGTAGTTGGTTTAGGTAAGGCCCATAATAAAGATCCACCCGTATTGTCACACCTACAAGGAATAAACTCAAAATTAGTCAAACTACGTTCTGTTTTTACGTGCTGCAGTGTTTTGGCAGCATGCATTATTTTAACGTGCTGTGGAATTGCTGCCCAGCCCTAACAATGCCCTGCCCTACTACTTCTCTGACCCTGCAGTTTTTGAAAATATAATTTTAATTTACTGATTTCAATATTTTTGTGCCCTGCGGGGTATCAGTTGATACCCACGGGACCTTCACCTATTTATTATAAATTTGCCTGCTACTACTACTACTGTACTCATATTAGAAAAGTTGGGATAAATAAGACTCAGTAGCTCATCACCACCATCCTTCTTTCATAACAAATTTCAAATTGGATTGAATGCACATCCTGCTGCTACTACTACTGTACTAATACCATGAAAGTTGCGATAAAAGTCAGGAGCACTGCAACGTCATCATCCATTTTTAGCAAATTAGATTGAGTGTACATCCTACTGCTACTACTACTGTACTAATACCTTGAAAGTTGCGATAAAAGTCAGGAGCACTGCAACGTCATCATCCTTTTTTAGCAAATTAGATTGAGTGTACATCCTACTGCTACTACTACTGTACTAGTATCATGAAAGTTGCGATAAACGTCAGGAGCACTGCAACGTCATCATCATTTTTTAGCAAATTAGATTGAGTGTACATCCTACTGCTGCTATTAATATTGTGATAATACTATGAAGGTTGTAATAAAGTCAGGAGCTCATCACAACTCTTTTTAGAAAATGTTGAAATAGTTACCTGTACAGGGTCTCGTCTCTTGTGGTGATCTGGTTAAACAGGCTGTGTGTGCTTCTTTCTCTTAGGCTGGTGGGTGGCTCTCTCCATGGACAAATGACGTGATGACCATCATTAACATGATACAGCTTTCCATCTTCAGGTAGATTGGCAAATGCTTAGCCTTGGAGCCCTAAAGAAGAGGATGGAAAAATCACATTAGAATATGCTTTTAGTCCACTTTTAAAGTTTTCATAAAAGTTTCTGTCTTTAATTTTTACTTATTTACTCACCTGAAATGCTTTTCTTTGCCTTGGAATACCCATGGCGGAAGTAAATCTTGGCTTCGAGGACTAGCACTTTACACAAATGCCAGTTACCGACTGACAGAGCGAGTCTAGTGACTACACGCACCTGTGAAAATTGCACACGCACTTTTCTACGCACCTTACGTATCAATTGTCATGCGTAGGTATGTTTTCTTGATAACTTTAGTGCCACGAGTATAAGACTTTGAAGTACAACTATTCTACGTTACTACATTTTACTGCTACATGGTGTATGGCATGTTTTTAGTATTCACTGATGTTACAAATCTCCCTATCCTCTTCAGAAAATGGAGGAAGGCATATTTTATAGTAATCTCCTTCTTCCATCCTTCTATCGTCATAACTTGATACGTGGCATTTCCAAGTTGATCAATTGAATCTTGTGCTCTGTTGCAGAAATATACGGTCGCACTAAACCTGCAAAAAGTAAGTGATGATGAAAAATGTGAAATCCTATTTGTACTTGAATTATTTTAACTTACCGTGTATAGAATGGCCATGGTTCACCATCACTTGTGGGATTGGAGATTCTGGTGCGTAGCTTGGTAGGGGTCTCTCTCCATTTAAGAGGAGATTTGCATTGTTGCCGTTGGGGAGAATAAGCAAGGCGATAAAGGTGCAAAGAAATTTGATCGTAGCCATTTTTCTGATTTCTTTTAAATCCCCAACTTTATCAATACTTTATCAGCCTCTCTGCTAGCAACAGCTATTGTGTAGCAGGACTCTACAGTAGGACTCTAGACTCTTCCCCTGTATTGATTTTTACGCCAGGAAATGGAGACTCTCCAGAAAGTAAAGTTTTTTGTTGTTCTATTCGCCCTGCTAGGCATGGTATATGCGGTTGGGAAGTTGTACGATAAAAGGTAACATTCTGTGATAAAAACTTTCTTTACTTTCTAGATTTTTCTGTAAATCCTTTGAAATTTTCTAATCTTCCTATTATCTTTTGAATCCCTTGAATTCATTTGACAGGGTTGAGGAGACTGTCGGAGCTGGATTTACTGCCATGTTGCAGATAATAAATGATTTTTGATGCCATCATCATCATGCCATAAATTATGTTCTTTTTCTGTTCCATTCAAAAGTTGTATGTGAGATCAGTATAAGTTCAATAAAAAATGTCTTTTTTGCTCTTATCCTCTGTGTTTGCATTCATTTCATACTCGCATGCAAATAGTGTGCTGGGTTAAAATCAAAGCGTAATTGCATGAAACTTTTTAGTTCATGACCAGCTGCTGGATGAAGCAGACGCGTTAAAGTTCTGGAGCGTTTACTACTCGCCATCATGGCTAAATTGTATGTAATTTGGGAAGAAAAAAAACTACATAAATAGTAGTATTTCAGCCGCTTAATCCCAAAGGAATTTTTGCAGACTCTCCCATATTCTTACACTAGTTACCAAACTCTATGGCCTATTTGCTCTCCGCACGGCTCTGGCCGGATCTGTTGATCTTTTGAGCCGACCAGTACTTTTGATATAATGCAAAAGACTGGCTGGAGTAGCTTGTCGAATGCATTCAGCACCAAGGGTTTGCCCCTCCAGCGCATCACATCGCATCACCACGAACCAATCACATTTTCCTAAGAAGTGTAGGCTCGTTTCCTCTCCCATCCCGCAATTGGGACAGATGTTCGAGGGTTCCATCCCCATCTTGTGGAGATGACCCCTTAATGTCGAATGTCCAGTCATGATCTGGACAAACGATCTCAGTCCATCGCGCTCCAGGGAACTTACAAAAGCTCCCACGGAGCGCGAGGGCAATTAGCGCTTTAGTGACGCTACAGTTATTTTTGTTCTTCCACAGCTTAGAGTGCTGACTGTCACCCCAATCTCTAACAGCGCTCTTTACTGTGCTCATTGAAACAGGAATGATTGGTTCCGGGCCTTCCACTGTTAACTCAGAGGCTTGCTTAGCCAAAGCGTCCACAGTTTCATTCCCGGTAAACCCACTGTGTGCAGGAATCCAAGTGAGAGTTACCTCGTGCAACAGCGCCAGTTGGCGCAGCCATTCAAAGCACTCTCCCACTAACAAAGTCATGTACCACCAGCTCCTGAGAGCTTCTATGGCACTACGACTGTCAGAGTAGATAAAAATCATCCTCCTTGCTTTCAGAAGGAGACATAGTTTCCTCGCCAGGTTTGATATGGCCAGGACTTCTGCTTGAAATACCGTAGCACTCCTACCTAGAGGTATGAGTTCATGCTCGGTATTTCCATCAAAGGTGTACCTGAACGCCGCACCTGTACTTTCGCATAAACTTGAGCCGTCTGTGTAGCACGTCACAGAGCTTGGTGAGTGTTCAGGCTCTCCTCTCTTATCCCACGATACTCTTGACGGAACGATCATTTTAAAGCCATGGCTAAATTAGTAATTATGTATTCATATTTTGTGATTGTTTTCCTATTGTATAGTTCTCATCACGTCACTACTACTCCTGATTATACTACTTTCTCTTTCAGTGTCTGCTGATGGTAGTGATAGTCGCTGGTGCTGTTGTAGAGCAACAGAGGCCAAATTGTAGTTTACTACAGTGGATTCCACCGGAAACTGGTGGACTACGATCAGCAAATGTGGCTCCAACCGCTTTAGGGCATAGAGCTTTTGTTTACGATTACAACGTAACGTTTTTAACTTGGCGTGTCAAGAGGGCAGTTGAGACTGCTTTCGACGAGATTCGGCGTCGTACCTGTACAGTTATTAGGGAAAGACAGGCTAACGACACGAGTTTTTATAGGATACATACAACGCCAAACAGCTGCAGAGGCAGGGCACATATTGGGTTTAGAGAGGGTATTTCCGAAATCCATATTGGAGAACTGTGTCCTGAAAACGTTGCGCTTCATGACCACACTCCGACTCCACAACGGGAATCATCAACATCATCATCATCATTTTACCCAAGCGGTCATTGTTCATGCATTTTTTGATTGCCATCTACTCACTGTGTACAAACTAAATGCTAGCACGTAGTTCGCTGGAAATCCGCTGGGAACGCCACTGTATTTCGATACTGTGGCGTTCCCAGCGGATATCCAGTGAACCACGTGCTAGCATTTAGTTTGTACACAGTGAGTAGATGGCAATCAAAAAATGCATGAACAATGACCGCTTGGGTAAAATGATGATGATGATGTTGATGATTCCCGTTGTGGAGTCGGAGTGTGTTCATGACGTTTTTCATGGGTTTGGGTTGTGTATGTACCCTGTTAACAGTAGTGGCTGTTTATCAATCAAGTTTATAGTTTGATACCAAGCTTTCATCAAGTTTAGTTTGATACAAAGCTTTCTCTTTGAATTCTTTCTTCTTTCTTTGAATTAGCGCACGAAAACCAAAGACACGATCGAGACCATTTTGTTACTTACCCATCTGTGTGCGATCCCGCATTGAGAAATTCGGATAATCAAATACCCGAGGTTAACAACACGAGTAGTCAACTATTCGATGTCTTTAGTAAATTAGCATACAGCTTTGACGGGCGAGTTATTTATTTATTTATTATTATTATTTTGCTACTTTCACTTTAATTCATCATATCACAACAAACAATTTATCTTTTAGAACGTGCGAGGGTGGAAGTTTGCTTCCAATTGCTGATGCTGGTCCAGCACATCGGTTCACAGGCGAATTTGTACTATAGTAGTATAGTATTTTTTACTATAACCAATCTGTTCTAATCTATATAATTTATGTTGTTGTTGTTTTATTTACAGGCATACAAAAATGCAAGTGTGCTAAACATAATGAGACATAATGAGACAATACATGCATGATTTTTACTATAAACTCTCAAAGTTTGATTTTCGAACCGTTTACAATCAATAATATTTTAATTACTGACGAGTGAAAACAAAGACATTACAAGTCGTTAATTGATTATTAGTGGTAAAATATGGAGCAGATTTGAATATCATCAAGAACCTGTAAATTGTAGCTATATGAGAGAAACAATGCACACTAGGCTTGCATTTTATACTGGCAAATCGAGTGGACCAAGTCTAGTGGCAGCAAGCCAAGCCAAATCCAATTCCAGGAAAAAAGAAACAATTGAAATAACTAGTTATCGACCAAAGCACAAATAATTTCGTTATTCGTAACTTTGAAATATGGCTGTCGGGGGTTGGCGTAGCCTTAGCCCATATTATACTTAACATGGGATTAAGCATTATGGGGTTTAACGCGGGATTAAGCATTATGGGGTTTAACGTGGGATTAAGCATTGAGGTTTAACGTGGGATTAAGCATTGAGGTTTAACGTGGGATTAAGCATTATGTAGTTTAACATGGGATTAAGCAATATGGTGTTTTAAATGGGATTAAGCAGTATGGTGTTTTAAATGGGATTAAGCATTAGTGTTACAAATTTGTTCGTTCTCTTCAAAATACCGAGAGGAAATTATAATATACCTATACGGGATATTATGACTAAATGACTAAATGATTTGACACTGAGCACTTGCAGGATTTAGCATTGCCTAGAACGTAGCGTGTAATTAAACATTTACCTTAAAATGTACAGGATTAAGTATTGGCATAAGATTTTCTTTGGATTAAGCATTTGGATTTTATTGTTTATTGTACAGGATTAAGCATTGCAACAAATTTAACATGGGATTAAGCATTAGTGTTACAAATTTGTTCGTTTTCCTCAAAATACCGAGAGGAAATTATAATATTAGGTTATAACAAGTTGTTGCATTTTGAACTTTATAAATATATGAGTTTCTTGGATTCTGCTCTTGAGCGCACCAAACCATGCTACTTGCATAAATTAAATGCTTGTCTTGTTAAAGCTGACAGTGTAGTTGGTAAAGCAAACAGGCTGGATAGTTTAAAGAAGAAGCTCTCTACAAACTTTACAAAATGGTTTCTGGAAAACAGCAAAGACTTGTGCAACATTTGAAATGCAGCAGGTTTCCCATCATTTGTTTCATTTTGGCAATATTTTGTGCAAAAACTTGTTTTGTGCATGGAGGAGTTTCTCTTGAGCAGTTTTTGCCATATAAGACAAACGAAGGTGCCAAAAAAATTAAGATATATGCCGAACATGAGCTAGGATTCATATTTCCTTACTTTGGAAAAAACTGCTCTTCAGTGAAAATTTGGCAGCATGGAATGCTTAGTTTTGGATATGGTATGTTTCTGAAAAGGTTGAATAAAAATAAACGCCAAAGTATCATTCTGAGTACATTTTTGGAACTTAGGCAATAATGTACCCATGAGCAGCAGATCCTGTTGGTGGGGGCGGTTTCAACCTCCCCAAGCTGTAATGGCTATGCCAACAGAGCTTAATATAGAAAAAGGTGATAATATAACACTGACAGTGGGACACGACAAAGTTTTATTTGAGAAAAAAATATTTGATGTTTCTGGAGTATTTGGCATATTTCCCGAATCTCTGACAAACTTTGCTGTTGTGACGTGGAATAACGTACCACATGATTATGTCGTAACGAGGGTCTACAGAAACGCATTTCAAATCATTTTGACCACGGACGGATTTGAATCCTATTTATTTTTCATTACAACAAGATTCATATACCAAATGAATATCCCGTTAAGTTTGCGGCTGGATTTATAGACGGCCCATTGGACCTACTTTTGATTTTCGATGGTGTTAGCATTTCTAAATGAGCATTACGTGAGTATGTTCTTAAGAAAATACTGCAATGTTCTTCTCTCAAACTCTAAAGTTGTGACAGGTAAAACTTGGAAGCTTATTTCGGAACAACTTTCCTTTAAATTATTGTAGCTTCCATTGTACTTCTCCAATTTGCAAGGTTGATAGCAACTTTAAAAGGAAACTTTTCAGAATTCTGCTGCAATTAGGACAAAAGGTCTATAAACTTAGAAGTTATCGAAAGCTTACTTTGGGGGTGCTTCTCTACCACACATGAAAGTTAACTTAAAATACAAAATACTCGCTTATCCCCGGATAGAAGAGTACTGAATTTTGCGACACGCCACAATTAAAACGTTAATCCCAGAGACGATTGCAGAATTTCCCAGGGCGAAAAAGATTATCTCTATGTGGAAATAGAAATGTTGATTTCATGTACGAACACAACAATATATTTTATTATCTTGCATTGGTGTAATACTAATTTATTCATTAAAATCAATAAGAGTTTATTTGACCACTTGAATAATTTTAACTTTCGAAACACTTTCAACGTTTGTTATTACGTGTGGCTGAGTGTAGTAATGCTAGTAATAATTTTGTCATATTTGTCATATATGTCTGCGAACACGATTTTTATACAATTGGGTGCTATGTGTGCGATGTGCACAGTTTCAAAGTGTTTAGTACTAACTAGATACAAACATGTGTCAACAAGCTTGTACTAACAAATGCTTTCCAGGCAACAACAGAAACAGATAGCTAACAGTTTTAATCATGTCGTGACGCAGCACATAAATATGCAGGCAACTAAATTGGGGACATAATGTTTGCATTTGTTTGTTTTTCCATTACAACGGACTTTGAACCACGCGTGCGGCCAAAGTGGACTATGAACTTTATCTTATTAAATATTTTGTATGTATTTGATGTATGAGGATCGTTAGTGGTGTTTTGACAATAGAAAATGATTTGTACTATATGTGCTGACAAGAATGTCGTGCTGTTACGTTAATAATTTTGTTGTTTTGACTACATTTTCTGCTTTGAAAAATATATATTGTTCTCACCTACCCATAACACAAACTAATTACATGTTGACTCCAAACCAAACTAATTGATTCATACATTATAGATGAGGCGTTAGCAAAAAACTCTAAAAACCAAGTTACAAAATTCATGAACTACAATGGAATTTTCTCCTGGTAAATTATATAGAATTATACGACATCGAATTTTTTTAGAAAAACCACTAAAATAAATTTCAAACCTGGACACTTAAACGAACAAGGGAAACTCGATTACCAACAACGAGTTTGTTTATCGAATATAAAAAACCTATTTGTTTCAAATAGATTATGCTACGTCGTTCAAAATAGTGTTAGAACGAGTGTACTGTGTTCTAAATGCGTAATTGGTTATTAGTTTAATCTAGAAAGTAGATTTTCATTTGTACTTTTTTCGTTTTGTAATTTGCGTCATGTGTAATTCAAAATTTGGAATACTTTCCTCGCTCTATTCTGTGCCGTCATGTTTACAGATATGGAAATACATAATGCTGAACTTTGGAATTGTTTTCCATTCCAAAACCTTTGCATGTACAGTTACACTAATTGCCCGGTTTTGTTAGCTTTTTCAGCGTTTTTACCTTCTTTTGAAAAAACGTCAATCGAATTCTGAGCGTCTGTCGTTAAGCACGTCTACAATTAAAACATGTTGATAAGTTCCGGATTATTGCCTTTTGTTAAAAAATCTTTTGATTTTGTAGAACAGCTAAACATACTTCCTTTTAGTTCTCCTATTATATGTGAGATGCACAAGAATCAAGTAGTTTTCATACCCTCCCGAAAGCTTAAATGGAAAAGTCATGTAATTATTTTGGGGCTGGTTTTTGCTTCGAACGTTTACAAGTATATAACAGAAAGTCCCAGGCTAGAACAGAAGGTACTGAATGCGTGGAAAGCCGCGTTTGCAATACTTCATATTGCATTTGCCATTCATTTTGGTAAAAACTCACAAACAGTAGCAGGCTATTTTAACAATGTTCTTAATTTTGAAAAACGGTATCAGTGTTCCAATTCAGAGGTCAGCTCCAAGTTTATGATTTTTCTGACAAAAAACGTCTTGATGAGCATTCACGCAAACGGCATTATATTTTCTTTGGGAACTGCTATCTTCCCAGTTACGTCCTTGAGCATGTTACCTAAAGCAGTAATTCAGCAAATATACAGCAATTTAGATGGAATTTTTGAGCCTTGGCTAATTGATACAATTCAACGAGCAGTTAGCTTTGTAGCCAACTACATATTCTGTCGAGTGATATGCAACTATGGAATCCTAGCAGTGGTGGTGAGTATGATGATTGGCTCGTTTTGTCAACATGCTACACTGAAGATATGGAAAAGGTAGATATTTTAAAAATCGATTTACATTAATTTACCGTTTTTATTCATGAGACGTTTTTATTTCAACAGAGCGGTTGTCAACAGTAAGTCAAATGACTACGACAAGGTGCACTTTATGTATCGACAAATTCAAATACTGTGCATCATATTTAATGAGCTACACAAGCAAAGCATATTTCTTGGCTATGTTCTTATGGGGCCTGCAACATTGTCCATATCACTGTTTCTGCTTATATCCCGATGGGAATATCTGGATGCACCGGCACTGCTAGTGTTTGTCAACTTTGCTGTTACAATGATCAGTGTTATCTTGTTAAATTTTCGTTATGCAAGTAAGGTATATACAACAAGTTTAGCAATTAAGAATTCGTATTGTGAGGGAAACATGGTTAAGGTTTTAAGTTGCTTTGGTAGAATGAAATTGAATCAGAAATACTGGAAAACGGTTCAGGTATTAAAGGTGAATTTTCTAGGAAGAAATTTCTTTGATGGAACGACCTCTCTGGTATTGCTGGATTTCTCTTTTGGAATAGCGATTGATTTGATCTTGTTAAGTGAATAAAGTACCTTTTAAGTCCCAGCAATAAATTATAATAGCATAATATACAATAGCGTACATCAAGAAGTGCTAAATAGTATGTTTTAGCTTTCATTTGATTTGCAAATATTTCAGTTACTACAATGTTTATTGGGTGGCTTTAAACAACGTGGGAATACGAGGACGACCTATACTTATTTTCATCTAAAAACGCTTTTCACAAAAATATTTGTTTATGGATTTATTTTTTACCAAAACTCTGTGTAGTAAACTTAATATATTATGGTAAACGTTTCTACTCGAAAGTTTCAAACCACAAATTCCTGGAGAACCCATTAATTAAAAATGTGTGGGATAAAAATTTCATTGGAATAAACTCTGCTCCCTGGGGGTATTGTTATAGTTGGAATTGCGTTTGCTGTAGAAATGGTTTGGCGAAACAATCAAGTGAACTGGAAATTGCCTAATTAATCAGTAATAAAACATGTCACATCAGTACATGCAATAACCTTCGAATAAGTGAAAATAACTTGTCAAGGTCAAATACAATAAATATGAGTCACCAAAGAATGGGTAAATTTTGTTTTGACTTTGCGTTCTCAGTCTTTTATAAGTTTAATCGAGTAAATTTAGTAAACGCGCAGTAAGTTGACAACTTTTTACAGCACTGCATTTCACAAAAGTATAGCTAGCTACTGTTTCACTGTAATATGTTATAACATAATATACGAAATTAAAATACTGAAACCATGAAGTTTGTAGATTACTACCACTTGAAACTATATAACCGTAATAGTTGATAAAATGCTGTCCTTAAATAAAGTACAAAATAACAAAAGCTGGAGTATACAATCAATGCTGTTACGTTGGTGTTCTCATTATTGTCAAGCTACTATTAAAATAGTTTTCTTAGCATAAACATCAGACATTTGTGCCCTATGTATTTAAATTTGTCTCGGAGAATAAATGAAATTCTGTGGTTTACCCTAGCCTAAATTATCTGTCTACCAACCATGTTTTCAGTGGTTTCATACAATACTGTAATTCTAGCTTTAAGCATCTTGTTTTTTGGCGATCAAATAGACATAATGACATGTGAAACGTATTTTCGACTATTGAGCAACAATTTTTCATTATGTTTCATTTTAAAAACAATGATTTCATTTATGTCGGTTTTGTTTAAATTTATACTAATTTTGGTTTTCCTGTTAACTTAAGAACTACCACCAATTTTGCATTTTTTTGAATATATATTAACATTCTTAACAGTATGGTTTGGAACTTAACATGTAAGAACTTTGTTGGTCAAATGATATATGGCATTCAATCATTAAATTTAATAAGCTAGAACTTCCTTCTAAAACTAAGCCGTATCATTTAAAACTTTCAGGGCAGTGTTTACCCGCTTTTTACGTTAAAACTTTTTATAGCATTGTTGGCTCAGAGACCAACAACTTTCCTTCAGTCAATTTTGGTGTGGTTCTTCTTTCTGAATGGTTTGTTTTTAGAAATTTGTAGAAATGTACTCGAAAAATTTACTTAAAATTCTTCGTCTTGTATTAAATTGCAGCCGTTGTCTAGGTGCTTCAGCATTAAGTATTGACATAAATGCTTATAAAATAACATACAACAAGCAATTGGAAAACAAAGTAGAGGCAAATTGTTTTGCAGCAATTGGCATTTCATGGATTCCTTTAGGCCTGCTTTGTGTAATAAAGTCGTGGTTTGAACATCACCCAAGCGACTTCCATTTAACAGTAGCATGGTGGCTCAGTGCAATAGTTTTACTTACAATATACATATTCAACACTTACTTTGGAAAAGAACTTTGCGCATTTTCAGACGGGTTGATTAACCTACTGCTAAAACTAGAAGATCATACAAGTCCAAACTTAATTGAAAACAGTACACTTTTTCGACTTTTTGATTTGTTTATTTTAGCATTTAGTATTTTAGTCATTGAAATTTACATTCTCTGTGCATCGTTTCACACTTGCTTTCCTCAATATTTAACTTCTATTGGAAGATTAGTACCAGAACAGTTTTTTGGTTATCCGGTGCATGCACTAGTAGCATTTTATCATTGCTATACTCTAGCAACTATATTCTCAAGTCTGGCTGCATTTGTGAATTTGGGACTCATATACTGTTTTTATCTGCATCGCTTTATTACTAGAGAACTGCGATGCTTTAGACATTTTTACTATACAAAAAGCACTGTTCGTACTTGTAATGAACTGCCAACAATATTCCGAGCATTTCAGGTTGTACATGCCATATTTTTACTAGACTTTTCTGGCGGTTTACTTTTCCTTTGGTACAATGGATTTGTTGAACTTACTTCGATTTACCTAACATTTACATTAATTGCGTACTGGGATCATCTGAAGATGTTAGCACTTCTGCCAATGATATTTGGAAATGTGACAATTTTATTCTTTTGGACGTTTC
>CM056170.1:45202313-45321041 GCA_029691765.1 Entomobrya proxima
TTTTTTTGTTGGTGGCTTTTGTGATACTATTTGTTTGTGCCTTTAAAATACGTGAGTTTATTTCAAGTGTAATTTTTTAAATTATGTATTTTATGACAATTAACAAACAGTTTTTTGAACTTCTAGAATCCGGAGAATTACGCTCTTGCTCAATAAAATAAATGTGAACATTTTTCCGAACCTAAAAACAATCATTTTTAAAGGATTGTCAAGCTTTATTGCATTAATAACCTAGTTACATAAATCAATATAAGTCGTATTCAATGAAAATATAAAAACAAGCACGACAAAATGTGATTGAAGCCAGGTGAAGTAGGTACTTGAAAAACTGGAATGACTTTTGCTTGAACACTTGGTTATATATTGTGCGTGCTATAATACGCAACAAAGAGGTTAATAACGCAGCAAGTGCATAATTATGGATTGCTAATATGAGAAATACCTTTACTTTGCATTTTGTACCAAAAGTAGTTTACTAATGCGTCTATTTTGTATGTACAACGTTATTTGTTTCAAATACGATATTACAGAGTTAAAGCACTACTCACTATATCCGAAGAGAGAAACTTTTCCCTGTGCAGATGAAACAAATGTATTTATGACTACACAGCATTTCTTGTTGAAAATTTATTTTTCATCGTCATGAATCCTATTTCAATCTGTGTAGCTACCATAAATGTAATAGTTGGTTTTGATACATAGAGAATACAATAAAAGCACTACAGAACCATTCATCGATTATTTTCATACTGTTCCAGCCGATCTTCAGCCAACTGCTTGTATTTTTCATACCCATGCTTTACAGAACACTTTGCGTTTGTAGGCTTGGAACTCTGGCAGCTAGGCTTTGATTCAGCAATGTTCCACTTTTGCTCGGCTGCCTATGTATCAATGGAAGAAATTACAAATTCATTACAAATCTGATAAATAATACTGATACTTTCAATTTGGTTTTACCTGCTTGCTAAATCCTTTACCATATCGCCACAAGCTGCAGTAGTACTCACAATTGCGATAATCAAACTCATAAGGAACCACTTTATCTTCAAATGACCTTGCTGATTTCAAAATATCTTGAGGATGTCTAACTGATAAATTAAAGTGCAACATGGCAATCTCCTCGTGATTCCTGATGCGAGCATTACCCTCATGGCACACTTCACCCAAGTTGTGTTGCCGAACGCGTGCACTATCACTAGATGGGTTATCCTCCACATCAAGACTCATCACCTTTCCATTTCCCAGATAAAGTGCGTATTGAATATGAGAGCCTCGCTGAAATTCCAGCATGTCACCAAACTGGGCTTCCTTTCCGTGTTCAATATCAAATTGGGAACCTAAAAACGAAAAATGTAGGTACTGAATAAAAATCACTGGTTTCTTCAGGTTTATAAAAATTATTGCATTGATATTTTCAATGTGCTGTTACCAGTATTGGTAGATACGTCATGAAACGACATTTTTACTTTCTAAGGGTAAGAACAAAATTGCTTTCATGACCGCACTCAAGAAAGTCATTTCCAGTAATAAGCAAGTTGCTTAAAGCAACAGACCAGTTTCAGGTCTCAATTACAGGTGCGACCGACACGCATTTGGTTAAGCTTTAGTATAAAACACATAAAAACATACAATGCTCGGTAGCATACTTATGTTTTCGGGGATTTTGTGCGACTGTGACGGGTTTAGCAAACATTGCAAAAAAGCCTGCATTTTAATGACCAACACACACTTGTACATGTAGTAACCTTTCACAACATCTATTTTGTTTAGAGTTGTTATCAGAAAGAGCGCTTTCTCAGAGGTACGCGTACACGTATGTATACATAACATTCTGACGTGTTTGCAAGCTTTTATACTGAAATCACTTGCCATAGTGAATGTAAATGCGAATTGATTTAAGTTGGCTCCCTAATATTCATACACACATTTTGGTGGTAATGGTATCACGTTGTTTTTTTTAAATCTCACGTTTACCTTACTAAAACTTTCTCCATGAACTATGCAAACACTTTTACAAAATGCAAAAATGGCATAATAAGCTTGCCTGTTTCGTTTTTTGTTTGTATTCTAAACAGCTTGTTTTCAAACATTTTTAAACATAGGACTATTTTGACAATGTATAAAAATGCATGCAGAACCACAAGTGCCAAATAAATGCAGAATAAGTAATTCTTTTTTAGCCATGCGCAGTGCAATTATTTGTATTTATTATAATTGATTATCATTTGTCAATTTGGTTACATGATAAATTGAAATGCATGGAAAACCTGTCATGGATAGTTTGTTCTTTCAAACACAGCATCGCTGGTCACATCTACAAGGGAATGGGTCATCGTAGTAAATCTCTCGGTATCCATCAGGACAGTCGTTGTATTGCGACCTCTCAACGCATCTTACACCCCGACGACCAGCTTGCTGCTGACAATTCCTGGCTTCTCCGGGTTCTAAAAATAGAAAAACAAATATATTCAAGCATAGATTCTTGAAAATATATATAAGTAATACTTTTTATAAGTATTTGCAATAAGCTTACGTATTTCAAAGGCGCAAACAAAAAGTAGGGCAAAAACTGCCACCAACAAATACTGGTTTTTGAATGCCATTTTCTCTGCCCAAAAAGCTGTTGAATTTCAATCTGTTAATGAATTGGAAAAAATATAGCAGTTTCAGAATACCTTCTAGTTTGGTGATATCAAAGTAAATGATGCTGTATCTGGTCACTGCTTTAGCTTTTATACCCGTTTTTTGAAAAGCTATCTTGTGTCCAGAAAAATAAAATTTTGTATTGGCTAAGGAACAGCAATTTTTGAACAAATAAGAACTCCCAGAAGCTAAGGACTTTGCACCCAAAAACGGCCGAAGCTTTTTCATGGAAATGTTTGAAAATCTTACTTATCCGCACGTAATGTGAAAAATGATAAACATGGCATACGTCATGCAATCGTAAAGCGTGAGTAATGTGGACAATACACAATGCACTCTAACTCTCAGTAGACAGGCTTTTTCCTGGCTTAAAGCTTTTGATCATCATCAACCCCAAAACGATTAGAAATATAAAATGCATACAACCAATTCCAGTAAAAATATATTAGCTTTAAGACAAAAAGGATTCAGAAAACTATTTAAAGACATTTTGAATTTAATATCAAAATGACCTTGATCAGATTACGGATACAGTATTGCGTCTCTGAGTCTCTGTCAACACGACGAGTAACGCAGAGCGTGCAACTGAATGTATAATATGTTGAGTCACACTGTTTGTATTGCTGTATTGCAGCTTCACGACAATGCAACGAAAACAAGTTATATGGGTAAATGTGGGAGTTTTTGCACATGATTTTGTTGTTATTACTGGTATATTTTTATATCCGATGAATAATTTGTATCGCTTGAGTGGTAAACAGCTTTATTTATTTATTCATTTATTAAAGACACAAAGCATATCATACACAGTGAGAACACACGTTAACACAAACCGAAAATGATATATGGCCTTTCGTTCGGCGATATAAAAGTAAATTATGTTTCCTCTTGCTACTGGCTAAGCTTTTATACCCGAATGTTGAAAAAAACTCAATTGCAATTTTAACAAAAAAAGAGCAAAACTTGGTGTACGCTACAACAAACACAAATTAATAAGAAATAATACAAAAGCTTTGAACTTTACACCCATTAATCCCGATGCTTGTAAAATACTGTAAATTATGATAATCAATCATCATAATATGTCGTGCACAAAAACTCTTTTCCGTTTGTATATTTTTATTTTTATTTCAATGAGTTTTCAGTGATGTTCAGCACGAGCTTTTTACACGACTGGCTGAAAAAACTTAAGCCCGCTGGACTAGTACGTAGAAAGCATAGAATACCATTGAACACTAAAATCTGAAATTTGATCCACCTAAACTTCAAAAATTGCGGTTTCCGTGATTAAGCATTACGAAGATTAGTCTTAAATGAAACCTTAAAGCTATTTCGTCCTTGCTTTTATCTCAAATACAGTATTTATTTTTTATTCCACCTATTCTTGTACTATGTAACAAAAGATGCTTACAAAGTTTAAAGACACTTTTTGGTAATTAAGCTTAAAAATCCCTAATGCGTATGCTAATTTAAATTTAATCTGAGAATTTAAAAAGTGCACTATGTTTTATACTATTGATGATGGCATTTAGTAAAGTGGGACAGGACAGGTATCGGGAAGATGCATAAATATAATACTCGAATGCCCTTGATCTTATCACTGGTTTAGTCAATACGTCTCTGCCATAACTGTGAGAACCACTGTGCGTGTATCCGGAGGATGCATGCCTATGTGCATGATTTACACTGTTTGTTATGTCAACATATTATGCTGCTTCAGGACAATACAGCAACAGGAAGTTACATGGAAAGTGCGCAAAAAAGTTACTACACATGCTTTTGTTGCAGTTGTTGGTATGCCTTATAAGCCTGAAATATATCTTTAAGATTTCATCTAAATAAAATATACATACAATTGTACGAACTATATTACAACAGGGCCTGTGATGTGACCTCTTCATGTATTAGAATGCAAACCAAGTAATTTAGTATTATTGAGCAATGTTTTAAATACAGGAAACAAATTTATTGCTCTTACATAGTCCTCTTTAGGTTACAGCATAAATTGAAATAAAATATATGGCAAGTCAGCCTTTGGAAGTTGATCCTTTTAAACACAGCATCGATCATCACGTCTGCAGGGATACGGGTTATCATAAGAAACTTCGCGGTATCCATTAGGACAGTGATTGTGGTGTGACCTGTCAACACACCTTACACCATGACGACCAGCTTGATCCTGGCAACTGGTTGCTTCTCCGGATTCTAAGAATTAAAAGATTTACGCTTTAAAATTTATAAATGTACTACGTACTTTAAAAACATTTTGAAATATTGAAAATGCTTACGTATTTCCAAGGTGCAAATCAAAAGTAGTGCACAAGCTACGGCCAAAAAACATCGATTTTGGAAAATCATATTTGCTGTCAGAAAGTTGTGTTTTGTTCAAAAGTTGGAAGATGTTTTACGGGTAAGCTTTCAGTGTGGTGGTTGCAAAGTGGATGATGCTTCGTTTTTGTGTGTCAAAGCTTTTATACCGAAATGTTGGAAATATTGTAAACAGTTTTTTGTAAAGAATCGTGAGTCTATTCATAGTAAAAAAATTAACAAAACAGCTTTGCTCTCAGTAACCTCGGATCACATGAGTATCTACATGTGATCATAACAACACCGTGACAGTGAGCAATTTGTGAACATGCACTTTTAATGCACAATAGCAATAAATTGTTAGCTGTTTTCGACAGAAAAGTTTGAAAACAAAACTTGTGGTTAAGGTAACTATTGCTGTAAAAGCAAATACCAGCTTTTGAAGAAGTTTTTGGGGGTTTTTGATATGACAGCGGAAAATTAGAGAAAATATTATTAAGCCATAAGTTACAGTATAAAATGTTAGCAGCTTTCAAACTGCATAACATCTATAACCCATAAAACTTTCCACTCAGTCAGCATGCATGTGCACTTGGGTCACATTGTTGTGAATGCAATTATGTTCTCTTTCATGACAACAAGTGCTCGGGTAACGTGCAAAACGGGTTATTGCTGGTGGTTTTGACTCGTATATTTATTATATTCCCGAGGAGCAATACTGATGCATGAATTATTAAATTATTTAAATGACTAGAAATCAATACATATCAGGGATTTCTTTATGTTTGCTGTCACGTCTGCAGAAGTAAGGATCATTATAATAAACTTTTCGGAAATCATTCCGATAGTGGCTGTGATGCGATCTATCAACACGTTTTGCTTCCCGACTTCCGACTTGGTTTTGACACTTGATTGCATCTCATTTACAATTGTGCTACAAATTACATATTACATGACTCACTCTTAGTCTTACTGGACTTTATATTTATGCAAAAAATGTGTTTCAGTAATTACTCTTTTATGGGCTTGTTTTTAGCAAACAATTTTTGCAAAGCTTTCCTTGAGTGAGTTAGAAGATCAAAAATTAAAACATAAGCTGTTGTTTATAAAACAGATATTTTTCTAATGGAAAAGTACACTAAGGTGTGACAAGCAAATCAAAACATTGATAACTTCAGGTAACGGTTAAAAAAGAATTTTTTGATGAATCCTCATTGCTTTACAAAATCAAATTTTAAAGCGTTGTGTTTTTTTTGCAATGGGTTATACCTATTTAGAAACACAAAAACAAGTTTTATAAATAAACTAATTCATATAAGCGCCAAAAATAAAGCAATAATTTGGATTTTGCAAGTCTTACATAATGTAGAAAATACCATTAAAGACATCAAGACGATTTAATCGTTGGACTAATGGACAACTGGATATGATATATTGATAACTTTTGTACAACTGCATAAAATACTATTGTTCCGTGTCAGAAGTCAAGAGTGCATTTAGTATGTAGTTTCGAATGTGCGGGTGAAAACCCGGGTAATTTTAAAATTGTTATGGCTGCGCTGAGCAGCGTTAAATGCACCTTTTCAGTGCAGCTCAGTGACGATCATTCATCACTTCGCTGTTCGGTCAATCGTCACTTTGTCAGTTTCAGAGAGAAAGTCATTCCTTGTAACTTTTATCATTTTTGGTTCTTAAATAAAAGTTAATTGTTCAGTTAAGTCAAGATACTCGGTCGTGTCATTTTAAAGATAAGAAAAGTATATATTTGTCAGGTCAAGGTCACAGTTAACAGGCGTCACATAGTCATTTTACGAACTTAGAAGATAAGGCTACATTTGAGATACTAAACCCTATCAGTTGGCTAGTTAGAAGCTTTCGAATCTAACATTTTGGAGGCACCCACCGCTGGCTGTGTGAGCAAGAGAAGTAACCAACTGTGAATTAGAGTGACTGCCGTTTTTGAAGACCGTTAGGCTGAGAAAATACCATGGACCCAACCACCATTTCCAAGGCCAAGGGAAAGTTGTTTGATGCGGAGCTGGTCAAACTGGAGACAGTGTTAGCAGCCCCAAACCCGGATCCTGAAGAGATTATCACCATCATTGCGACCTTGCGAATGAAGTATGAAGCTCTTACCAGTGCTATCAACAAGGCCGTTAAGAAAACTATTGCGGATGATGATCAAGACCAGTTCATGGCTGTTGAGGAGTTCCGGACCGAATACTTCAAGAAGATGACCGTTGTGGAAAGAAAAGTTGATGTCCATCTACCAAAAGGTGCAGCAGTAGAGCAGCAAGCAGTGGCGGTCTACCGCAACTTACCACAACGGAGGCTTGTCGAGTTTACGGGTGATGTGCGTGATTGGTTGGCGTTTTGGGCAAGCTTCGAGGATATCCATCAGGACCATGGAATATCGGATGCGGACAAATTTCAATACCTGCTGCAGTGCATCCCAAAGGCGTCAGCTGCTAGAAAATGCATCGATGGATTTACTGTTTCTGCAAAGAACTATGCTGCTGCTGTGGACACGCTCAAGAAGTTGTATGGAAGGGACAGCTTGCTAATTAAAGTTTACGTGCGGGATCTTTTGGAACTGGTCATAAAGAATGCTACGGATGGATCAAAGCTGGAGTTTTTGGATTTGTACCCTAAGCTGTCATCTCACATCAGGAATCTGGAAGAGTTGGGAGTGGCACAGGACAAATGTGAAAACATTGTGTACCCAGTGGTGGAATCATGTCTACCCGACGACATACTCCAGGCTTGGCAGCGGCATCCCGGACACGAAGAAAAATTGACTCCTCTCATGGATTTTTTGAATACAGAGGTACACAATAAGATGGACAGATCCCTAGCAAAGATGCAGTTTACTCCAGCGCCAGAAGCAGTTACAACAGTGAAGAAAGGCAATGGAAAAAAGGATAAGGATCAGTCAACAGCAGTCCCCACAGCAACGGATTTTGCCAACAATAGTCAACAGCAAGGCAAAGACAAGAAGGGAAAGGGCAAGCACGAGTGCATTTTCTGTGGAGACGCAAAGCATCAATCAGAGCACTGTGGTAAAGCAAAGACCCAGTACACAGTGGATCAGCGGATTCAAATTTTAAAGGACAAGAGATGTTGCTTCCGATGCCTGATCCCTGGACACAGTGCAATTAAATGCAAGCGATATGTGAAATGCTGTATATGCCTTGGGAACCATTTTGAGATCGTCTGTAACGGAAAAAGGAACAATGGCCAAGGAGGACAGACGATGATGTCGCTACCACAAATACAGCAACACCAGAATGATGACATGGTAGTATTCAAACCGAAGCAGAAACCCGACAGCAGCAACAATGCAATTGGACAACATCAACAGGACCATGCAGTACAGAGAAGAACAGGGATGTCCAACCAAACAAAAAGGAAGAAGGGCCCAGTCGTTTTGAAAACTATTTGTGCTATACTGGAGACACCTAAAGGGAAATGGAAAGTCCGAATTTTTATTGATGGTGGCTCTACGGAATCCTACATTGAGAATTGGTGCGCTGAGGGATGTGGATGTGTTGCAGTTGGAAGTCAAGTACTGCAGCATGATATATTTACTGGAATACGGACAAAACCCATCCGCCACACAGAGTATGAAGTGAAGCTGGTTAGTTTGGATGGGTCAAGAAGCGAGTCATTTGTCATCAATTCCGTAAAGAAAATCACCAGAAGCGGCATTGGGAAACCCGACATAGGTCCTTGGATGGAAAAACTTCAGCAGCAAGGGATTTTGATTCCCGATCAAAGCGACATGACCGACGATGTCCAAATTTTGCTAGGACAAGACGTGGAAGCTCAGATCGAAATGGGTGGCTTCTACCGAATAAATAAGTGGCTAGAAGCAAAGGAGACGATTTTTGGATGGGTTGTCGCAGGAACGGTTACACCACTACCATCTCCGAGCACGGAAATAAAAACTACCAGGAGCAATATGGTAACTTCAGCTATGTTGGCCAATTGTAATGTTGAGGAACTATGGTCACTGGAAACTTTGGGGATTACCGAGGATGCCAAAACCCAGAGCAAAGAAGATCTGGAGGAAGCCACCATTGCCCACTTTGAAAGTACTGTGCAACGCAAGGATGACGGACGTTATGTGGTCAGCATGCCATTTCGGGAAGGACATCGTCAGCTGACCGGTAATTTTAATCATGCTTTCTCCAGATTGAATAAGACCACCGTGGATTTGAAAAGGCAGGGATACTGGGAGAACTACGACAAGGTGTTCAGAGAGTGGGAGGAACTTGGCATTATTGTGAAAGCTGACGAAGATGCTGTGAAAAAGATGCGTCAACTTTATTTACTTCCCCACCGTCATGTCATCAAAGAGAGTAGCAATACAACACCTGTGCGCCCAGTTTTCGATGCTTCAGCGAAAGGAAAAGGAGGACCCTCATTAAACGACATTCTGGAAAAAGGGCCCAACATGCTGGAGTTGATTCCGGCCATCATGTGCAGATTCCGGAAGGAAAAGGTGGGAGCCGTGTCAGATATCAAGAAAGCCTTTCTGCAAATTGAAGTGACGAGAAAACATCAAGATGTGCTTCATTTTTTGTGGTGGACCAGCTACGAAAGTTCGGAATTGTAGCTTTTTCGCCACGTTCGAGTAGTTTTTGGAGCGAAACCAAGCCCTTTCCTGCTTGCTGCCACGTTGAAGCACCACCTTATCAAAAATGCAAAGGATGATGAATTCCGTGAAAAGCTCCTAAATTCTCTCTACGTGGACAACAGTTGTTCGAGTCATCCCACGTTAGAAAAGGCCATGGAGTTTCAAGAGGAAGCACAAAGTTTGTTATTGCCAGCCCATTTCGACTTGCGAGGGTGGGAGTTTAGCCATTCTGCAGAAGAAAGCAAAGTACCAGTGCTTGGTATGGACTGGGAGACGAAATCGGACACACTTGCCATTTCATTAGAATCTCCTCTGAAAAAGACAGAAGGGGCAGTCACAAAGAGAGGGCTTTTGGCATTGGTCAACTCCATTTTTGATCCGTTGGGCTACGTGTGTGCAGTTACAATGTTCCCGAAAATCTGGATGCAGGAGTGTGCAACATTAAAGTTAGAATGGGATGAGCCACTGCCGCAAAGCATAGCAGAAAATGTTGAAAAATGGAAGAAGCAGGTTCCTGAGTTAGCAAAAATGAGGATTCCCCGCTGGCTCAACTTGGACAATAGTTTGGATGGCGTTTCCATTCATTGTTTTGCGGATGCTTCTGGGTCGAGTTACGCATGCTACGTGTTTGTCAGAAGGCAAATTGGGAACTCAGCTGTGGTACAAATGGTGATGGGCAAGTCTCGAGTTGCACCAGCGAACAAGAAAATGACAATTCCGAGGCTGGAGCTGATGGGATGTCAAATTGGTGCACTGCTGACTACCAACTGCGTGGTAAAGTTTTTGGAGTTACAAGGTGCCCCCATTCATTTTTGGACGGATTCCTCAACGGCTCTTACGTGGATCACTCAGGATAAGGAATGGGCAAGGTTTGTAGCTACCAGTTGCTACCATACGGAAAGTTAGTGGCCAAAACCAATGGCATCATGTTCCTGGTGAGCTCAATCCGGCGGATGTTCCATCAAGGGGATGCAGTGCGAAAAAGTTAGTGGAATCACGTTTCTGGGAAGGTCCGACTTGGCTACGGATGTCACAAGAAAGTTGGCCAAACTCAACAGCAGCACCAAAAGAAGAGGAAGTGGATGCTGAAAAGAAGAAAGTTGTAGTATCATCAGTGGCCAGGATAAAGAAAAATGTAATATTGGATTTTTTGCTGAAGTTTTCGTCCTTCAACACAAGCCTGAGAGTAATGGCGTTTGTTTTACGGTTTGTGGCACGGACTTGGAAACCAAAAGACGAAGATGTAGACGCTTTACTGTGTCAGCTGACACGAAGAATATCGGAGGGTCCAGTTTCTGTGGAGGAATTAAGGATAGCGGAAAAGTTCATCCTTCGTTGGATTCAGCAGTGTTGTTTTATGGGGATTGAGGACTCTCGGCTAGATGGCATGGGCGCTTTTCTAGATGATGACGGGATAATAAGGATTAAGAGTCATCTGCTGTTTGGACATGAGGATTTCGGTGTAAGGTGCCCTATCGTCTTACCCCACGAGCATGAGATGGTCAGAAGGATCATCCGGTCAGAACATTTTCGTAGGGATCATGCGGGCATGCAAATTTTGAAAGGGGCACTACGAGAAAAATATTGGATTTTACGGGGAACACGTGTTATTGGTGGTGTTCTAAAAGCTTGTGCAGTTTGCAAGCGTTTCAACGCCCAACGTTGTCAAGTTCCAGCTGTGACGCTGCCATTTGATAGAGTAAAGGACACGGCAGCTTTTGATGTAACAGGCGTGGACTTAGCTGGGCCATTGACGCTGCGAGGAGGACAGAAAGTGTGGATAGTGCTCTTCACTTGTGGTGTTTACAGGGCTGTCCATTTGGAGTTAGTGACCACGCTATCCACGGACGGATTTCTTATGGCGATGCAACGTTTTGTGGCACGGAGAGGCAGACCATCTACCGTTTATTCAGACAACGGCCTGAATTTTGTGGGGAGCAGCAACGCTTTCCAGAAGTTGGACTGGGACAAGGTTAGCCGATACGCAGCCGTGGAGAGGATCCAGTGGAAGTTTAATCCACCTACAGCGTCGTGGTACGGTGGATGGTGGGAGAGGCTTATCGGCCTAACAAAACAGCTGTTAAGGAGAGTTTTGGGGAAGCGGAGCGTTGATTATGAAGAGCTACTTACGATTTTGACAGATGTAGAAGGCAACCTCAACCAGCGCCCACTTACCTGGATGTCTGATGAGAAGGATGAATTGCGGCCACTGTGTCCAGCTTACTTTTTGCGTGACAACGTTAAAAGTTTTTTACCCGAAGCCCAAGTCTTGGATGAGGAAAGTTTGAAAGTTCGGGCGAAGGTCTGTGCCAAGTTGAAGGAGGACTTGCGTGTGAGGTTCAGGCGTGAGTATCTGGCATTTCTGGGTCACCGCGGAGGAAGCAAGACGAGGACTGTCAAAGTGGGAGATGTCGTGATTGTGGAGGACGACAATAAAAGGCGTCTGGAGTGGAGTCTGGGGCTTATTTTGAACGTTTATCATGGAAGAGATGGGATCGTGAGAAGGGCACTGGTGAAAACTAAAGATGGAGAGTTCATCCGGCCAGTGCAACGCTTGTTTTTATTGGAAATGTGTGAGAATGCAGAGGAAAAAGCGGAGGAATCTGGTGGAGGAACAGCGGAACGACCAGAGGTTTTGGAAGCACAAGAAGTCAATGTGGGAGCAGAACAAGTAGTGGATATTGTGGAGGATTCCGTCCCTACTACCCGTGGTGGTCGTCCCATAAGGAAGCCAGATTTTTATAAATCCTAATTTTCTATTTTGTCATTTGTTTTTTAAAGTTTTTTTGTGTAAATGTCAAATTTAAAATTGTATGAATGTAGTAATTTTGTTTTAAAGAACTTCCCCATTTTTTAAATTGTAAGTAGAAGGGGGTCTGCCTTGTTTTGTGAATGCATGATGCGTGGGATGAAATAAGCCCAAACAGTTGTCATTGCACTTCGCTTAACTAGGCACGACTTCTGACTGCGTAGTAGTATCCATTTCCCTTGAATTGTACGAAATGGATAGTGGGAGAATGTTCCGTGTCAGAAGTCAAGAGTGCATTTAGTATGTAGTTTCGAATGTGCGGGTGAAAACCCGGGTAATTTTAAAATTGTTATGGCTGCGCTGAGCAGCGTTAAATGCACCTTTTCAGTGCAGCTCAGTGACGATCATTCATCACTTCGCTGTTCGGTCAATCGTCACTTTGTCAGTTTCAGAGAGAAAGTCATTCCTTGTAACTTTTATCATTTTTGGTTCTTAAATAAAAGTTAATTGTTCAGTTAAGTCAAGATACTCGGTCGTGTCATTTTAAAGATAAGAAAAGTATATATTTGTCAGGTCAAGGTCACAGTTAACAGGCGTCACATAGTCATTTTACGAACTTAGAAGATAGGGCTACATTTGAGATACTAAACCCTATCAGTTGGCTAGTTAGAAGCTTTCGAATCTAACAACTATATTGGATGATTATGCAATTGGAAACAAAACTCATACTGAGTATGTCATACTCTGTAAAAATACACTCTGTAATGCTTTTAACAAAAACGACAACGTATAAGTACGCAAAAGTTGTGCAATGTTTGTTGTTGTGTTGCTTTAAAACGTTTTTATACCCAATGAATTATAATAATCCCTCGTTCGAGCTATACTGTTGAAACAAGCATTTTTGTTGTTGCTATTAACAACAATGTTAGCAGTCAACAAAATAAAATGCGTGCACAGCGAGGCAACATTGTATTATAACCACTTTTATTTATTAATAACAAGTTAGAAAAATGAAAGATTAAGTTTGATTAGGATAAAATAAATTGCGCCGCTGTAACGTTATGATGAATTTACAACTGGTTATTATTTTCAAATGCACTGTGTCTATACGAATGCATTTTGTATTTTGCATAGCCATCATGTACAAAATATGCATTTGTGTGGCTAAGAGTCCACCAGTTGGATTTTGGCCATTTAGAGTTGCTGGCTAGCTTAGCTACCTGAAAACAGAAATTCAATAGATTTTATACCAAACCCATGTACAATTCCAAAGCTGTATGGTTACTGAGTGTATTACCTGTGTGCTAAATCCTTTCCCATATCGCCACAGTGTACAGTAGTACTCACTATTGCGAAAATCAGGTTCAAAGGAAACCACTCTGTTTTCGAAGGTCCTTGCTACTTGACAAATATCTTGTGAGTTTCTGGCAGTCAAATTAAATTCCAACTTGGCAATGTTATCCTGATTTTGCACCCGGACTTTGCCATCCCCGCATACTTCTGCCAAAGTGTGTTGTCGAATGTACGCACAATCAATAGATTGACTATCTTCTACATCAATGCTTATCACTTTCCCCTCTCCAATATAAAGTGCATAGTGTGTAGTCGGGTCCAGATGAAATTCCACCATGTCACCAGGCTTGGCTTCCTTCTGGATCTGAACAATTTTAGGGTACTGATCATCATCAAAATGGAGACCTGTTCAAAAGAATATTAAGAATATTAACAAATGATTATAAATTTAGTAAAAATCTTTAAAACACATTAAAACATTTTAATAAAAAATCACCAAGCTTTTACCTGTAAAGCCAGTTGTTACTCCGGTTAAAAACTTTTCAAATTTTGAATCTGTCTCATTTATCGACATTTTATGCCGTTAAGTATATTAAACTGTGAGTGTCTTTTTGTTTGTTGTTTCTTCGGAGACGATCGCTTTGATACTGCTACCGTTTCAGCAAAAACTAGAACTACTTGTCATTGTGTCCTATGCCAAAGTTGTTTGCTGCTGGTAGATTTTACTTTCACCAAGCTTTGTGTAAGCGGGCAAAACACATCAAATGCAACAACAACATGAATCTGTGCCCAGTAACCTCGTGCTTCCTCAAACACAAGCTGCATAATACTTGTATTTTGCCCCATCCGCCAAAATAGAGTTTAAACACTTTACAAGACAAATTTTCTTTGGGACAGTTTATAATATATTTTAAACATGCAGCAGCATACTTTTTTTTTTGAAAAATATATGAATATTTATATGCGGCTTTCTTTATTCGTCTTTACTTTATGTACCAGTGCTGTTTTATCTGTATTAAATAAGACGTCTATTTTCATGTGGAAGGTGCCATGCCATGGTACAACTTTGCATAGCTGAATTTTAGCGGCATTCATTCGGCTCTCTGACAACTACACGAAAAGTGGTTAGCATATATATTGCGGACTACGGAAGTAAAATTTGCACAGAACTGCTCTGTCTATGAAAGTCCCTACAGATTGTAGTCCACCCTGAGAATGGAAATTATTCTGTTTTTTTGCAAACGCTTTGCCATTATAACGAAATCATACAAATTTGGTATGCCAAAAACGTAGCTTGCTGAACCTCTACATAAACTATAAACTTTCATCACATTCAGTGCAATATCAGATTTAATTGCTCAAGCTGGAATCTATAAGTGAGCATACAAGACTAAAAGAAATTACGGCATGTCATCTTCAAATGTCGCGTTTCGAAACAGAGCAAATTGCGGCCAGTCTCATGACGTAGGTCTATACCAAACCAATAGTGAATTGGACAATGTTTTTCAAAATGGTTACTCTCAAAGATCGTCAAATCACTTATATGTTTATGAATTGTTTTAATTGCAACAATTGCACGGGGACTATGCAATGCGTCGGGAAAAATATTAACAATGTCCTAGAAAGTAAAAAAATATTCACACAGTCAAAAGCTCGAAATGGCAAATAAGTATTTTGAATGCAAACAAAGTTTTATTATCATTTAAATGAAAATTTTTAATTTATGATTTTTTCTATCATTATGTAGTCCAGTTTGCTTTATATCCTATTATATTTAAATGAGTAGTAAGGAAAGCCGGTCAATTGTTGGTATTTTTGAACGCAGCATTGCTGATTCCAGCGACAAGGGTACGGGTCATCAGTATAAACTGGCCGGTATCCTTCAGGACAGTCACGCTCACGGTATTTTGATCTGTCTACACATCTTACTGTACTCCAGTGACCTCGTGCTTGATCCTGGCAAGTGCTTGCATCTCCAAGTTCTAAGAACAATAGAACAATCATATTTAAAAAAAAAGATTATGTGAAAAAAGGTAATACTAAAAGGTATTTGCAATAAACTTACGTATTTCAAAGGCACAAAGAAAGAATAGTGCCAAAACTACCACCAACAAATATCCGTTTTTAAAATCCATATCTTCTGCCCAAAAACTTCTTAAATTTTAATCCTGTGATGAGCCTGAACAATTTGCAGTTTTGGACAAGTTTTCGGTTTGACCATATCAAAGTAAATGATGCGTCTTCTTCCCACTCTCTTAGTTTTTATACCGAAACGTTTGTAGAGCAAAAAGAAACAGTAATCTATTTGTACCAAATAACCTCAAGTATCCTCAAGCTAAAAACGTTTATGAATGTTAACTAGTTTGCTGGACAGGTCAAATAAAATACATACGTGCAATCTAGTTAATCTAATATTTTATTCAAAGTTTGTATTTTGTATTGTCAGTAAATCGAATAGAAATGTACATAAAGAATTTTCCCACCTTATGCCAAAAAACATTCTGGGTGCTCAATAATTATAGGGTGGATGCAACTTATTTTTGCAACATGCATATTAAATACACGCACAGTGACAAATTATTATATAAGGTTTTATATGCTTAGATGCCCTGGGCTTTTTATATAGATATGTGGCTTGCACAACATGCAATTTACTAATTCTGCTACTGTTCCAATAAGTTTAACGCTTTGTGCAAATTTTGTACTTTAATTAACAAGCGAGAATGGTCAGCGTAAATAAGAAAAGGGTACGTCTTCCAGCGAAAAGCTTTTATGCTACATCACCTGAAAACCAAAATTAGCATTTTCTGTACAATAGATACTTTAATCGCTTTTCCTCTACTTTCAACAAGGTTAAACACACTGGGCGTTGTTTGGTCTGTTACAGGTTAGATGTTCCGTAAAACGTTTTCCACATAATATACTTTCTTCAGATTAACGTTCATGGGGATTAGTGGATGAGTAGTGAAACAACATTTTTTGACTGTCTACCCTTTAATCTAGTACAATATTCTGATGGTGGGTTTTACATCTGCCCAGTATTCGGGCAGCATCAATTTAATTATCTTATTTTTCTTGCTTTAGCTGACTAAACTAATTTGTTAGATTTTGGGTTGCAAAATTCCCATCGTTCAATGCAAAATTAATATTCATGGTGGCATTATTAAAAATATTTTCGCTTTTTAATGTAAAACCTGTCAACATAAGGATACAGATTTTTTGTGCAAATATATTTACTTATTAAAATGATATACATAGGCATCTATCATTTGATAGTAAAACGTGTTGAAGGTGAGTAACGTGGTCAATACACGACGCACTCTAACTCCAAGTCCACAGTGGACAGGTTTTTATGCTATAAACAATCGTTGATATCATGAAACCCAAAACGTTTATAAAAATAAAATGTGTATTGCCTACTCCAGTACAGATAGAGAAGAGAGGTTTCAGAAAACTATTCTAAGCCAGTTTGGACTTTAAATAAACTGACCTGTATCTGATCACTGGTTTAGTTTTACGTCTCTGTCAACACGACGAGTAACGCAGTGCGTGCAACTGGATGCATAATAATATGTTGAGTCATACCGTTTGGTACGCTTTATTGCTGTTTCACGACCATGCAACGAAAACAAGATTTATGGGTGAGTGTGCAAAACAGTTGTTGCCCATGCACTTGCTCTTGTTGTTGTTATTCGTATATTTTCATATCTAATGCAGTGGTTATAACTGGTTTGAAAGTTTAGATAATATTTTAAGTGCTTTTTAAAGAACCTTGAGAATACGCTATTAGTTTTGGCATAGCTGTTAGCACCGATGTAAATCAATGAAAAACAAATGAGCATTGTTGTTGTTTTGGAGAATATGTCTTTTTTGTGTTTTTATGTTTGAAGATTACATTTGGAAATATTTTTGTAATTTTTCGAATGAGTTTATAATTTATGTTAAATTTAGTTGCCTGCATTATCTTGCTTGTGCAAATTACACGTTTTTGGTGATCTGTGCGCATACTGCTTTGTGTCCAAATTACTCTCGTTTCAAACTTTGCTGCATGTCGCATGTCAAATGCAAAAATAACTATTCATTGTGCGTTTTGAATGCAAGCATTTTTTACTATTAGGTATCACTACTTTGAATACATTTTGAATTATTTTGAAAAGAATGATTTATTTTGTTGGTAATGAAGTTGTTTGGACTATATCATCAATTTTGAATGAAATGTATAGAAATTCGTTCTTCTGTCGTTGCCTTTTTTAAACACAGCATATATCGTCACTTCTGCAGGGGTACGGATTATCATAACTAATTTGTCGGTATCCCCGAAGACAGCCACGACGATCTGATCCGTCCACACATAGTACACCCTGGCGACCAGCTTGACTTTGGCAGTTTCGAGCCTCTCCCAATTCTAAAAATGTGCATTACATGTAAAAACTCATTTTAAAATGGTAACTTAAATTATAAACAAGTAAATATTTGCTTACGTATTTCACAGGAGCAAACAAGGAGTATCGCACAAGCTACGACCCAAAAACTTCGATTTAGAAAAATCATGTTTGCTGTCGGAAGGCTTTGGCTTATTGAATAGATTGAAGATTTTTCACAACTAAGCTTTCAGTTTGATGAGGTTAAAATGAATGACGTTTTTTATGTTGGCTACGCTAAGCTTTTATACCGAAATGTTTTGGGAAAACTGCACAATTACTAATATTGTAACCTGCATGTGCAAAAAAGCTGTTGTATATGCTAAAACTATAATAACAACTTTGTACTCAAAAACTTCGGATATTCTAGAACAGAATAAATTACAAGTGTTATGGAACATCATAATATGCTGCCGCAATCCTTAAAAGGACATACGGAAAAATTTCCGTATGTCCATTTTTATGCATGTAGCTGTATACAATTTTCTGTACTTTCCTTTTCAACAATTTAAATTTTTTTATGTGACTTTGCTACAAACTCGTCAATAAGAAGATTCAAGCGCACAATATAATTTATGTAATATACTTAAACATGTTACATAATTGCCTTATAATGATATCGATATTGTATCAGTTAAAAGCATATTTTTCAACCCCATCATTGATTAAATATAAATACCTGCGTAAAAAGAACAAAATTAGTTCCCGCAAGTAGCACGCAAAGAATATTTGCAGTGAGAAATTCTTCAGCTTTCACTCCATATGTAGATGGCATTTATGTATGAGTCCATCAATCCTACACATAAAGCATTAGTAAAAAGGGCGCAAAATATGTGACTAACTCTGATACTATGTAAATATATAACAGCTTTTCCATATTCTCGTTGTTTGGGTTTATCGGTGGAAAGTTAATGGAAGCAACTTTTAAGTCATAAAACATAAAAGCAAATATTGACAGATTTGAAGCTGCCAAGTCTTTAAAAAACTGACATGCCAATTAACCAAAATGTTTTCCGCCGAAAAAGCTTTAATTTCTCCAAAACATTTTATGGTAGCTACTTGTGGTACATATGGATAGAAGCACTTTTTGTGATTTCAAAATATAACTATTAGAACCTCAATCTTGAAATAAAAATTCAAATCAATTCAATTCACCAATGCATTGTAAGATATTTCATGCAATTTAATAACTGAGATAAGCAAAAAAACGGAAAAACAGTGAATAAACTGGCTACAGATTATAATCCAAAATTATAGTTTCCTCTTGGTATTTCCGGGGAAATGCAAACAATGTCCAAGGTTTAAACTGTTAACCCCATAAAATGTGTCCATGCTTAACCCTATACAGAATATTTATGCATAACATTCTAGAATGTTATTCAAAGGTCTAGAAGAGATATCACAAATGAAGATAGAAACATTTCTAATAAATTCTCAAAGAACATCCTCTTCAAGATATTCATTCTTTTAAAATTTGGATTCATTTTGTTTTCAACAGCATGGCAATAATATTTAAACGAAAATGTAGTCACTCCATGTTATTTCGAGATATTTAGACTTAAAAACATAATCAATAATATTATGGTATATTTCTTGGACGACGCATTGGAACACATTTTTCTGGATTCCCAATATTGAGCTTTATAAAAGATCATAGCCAATACAATATCACCTTTCTTTCTACAAGTTAGAATCCGTTGTGGTCATACGAGCCATACTGAAATTACAACATGTCACTTGTAAGTTGGAGTTACAATTGCCTCTGTTTTGAAGCTGACCAAACTGCCTGTCTCAGTACGAATGTTGGTACCAATGATGAATTGCACTTTATTTTTCAAAACCCACACTTTCAAACATTTATGAATGAATTTTTTTAATTGCAACAACAGCATGGGGACTATGCAAAATGATTTAACACTACGTACACACAGTTAATGACCTTTTATAAGCCAAAATAAGTATTTTATTTTGAATAATGCGAAGACATTTATATACTCATTTGAATAAAGATTTTGTATTTATAAATTTTATTTATATTTTGTAGTCCAATTCGGTTTATACCATAAATTTAAATGAATTTGTAGGGAAAGCTTGCCAATTGTTGGTATTTGTCAATGCAACATTGCTGATCCCTGCGACAAGGGTATGGGTCATCAGTATAAACTGGCCGGTATCCTTCAGGACAGTCACGCTCCCGGTACTCTGATCTGTACACACACCTTACACGACCCAGATGTCCTTGAGCTTGATCCCGGCAAGTGCTTGCATTTCCAAGTTCTAAGAACAATAGAACAATCATATGTTTTAAAACAGTATGTGAAAAAAGATAATATTAAAACGAAATTACAATAAACTTGCGTATTTCAAAGGCACAAGCAAAGAATAGTGCCAAAGTTGCCACCAACAAATATCCGTTGTTAAACGCCATAAAAAACTCAATCTATCAATGAGCTGCTTGAACAATTTGCACTTTTAGAGTAGGTTTTGAACAGCATAGCTTTCGGTTTGACAATATCAAAGTAAATGATGCTTTTTCAGGCTACTCACTTGGGTTTTATACCGAGATTTTTGTGGAGCAAAAATGAAACAGCATTTATTTGTACCGAATAACCTCCAGTATTTTGTATTTTCAATAAATATTTTGACCATGTGAACAATTCTCCTCAATTTATTCCAAAAAATGTCTTTATGGGGGCTCAAAGACAATAATCATATAGTGTATGTGACTAATGTTATCAACAAGTATAATTAATGCACGCAAATGACAAATTATTGTATCGGGTTTTAAAAAATAAATGTGTAGATAGCTTGGGCGTTTTATATGTATGTATGGCTCACAGTATATATTATGCAATATATTATACTGAGTTTACTACTGCGCAGATAATTAAAAGCTTTGTGTGCAAATTTTCATTTTTGACTTTCACATACTAATTACGCTAACATGCATGTTCTTGATGATGATGCAAAGTAAGTAGTCAGCGCATTTTTAAACATCATTGATACAGTTTTGAATTTCAGACATAACTTTTGAAATTGATTTAATACTTATTTTGACGTACATGGCAAATTATACTGAAATGCTTAAAAAATCTCTTTTTAGTGTTTGGTTGCTTCAAACACAGCATCGTTCATTGTTTGTGCAGGGGTACAAGTTACCATAATAAACTTCTCGATATCCGTCAGGACAGTAATTTTGTCGTGCTCTGTCCACGCACCTTACACCCCTGCGACCAGCTTGATCCTGGCAACCGGTTGCTTCTCCGGGTTCTAAAAATTAATACAATATGCAAAAGTTATTAATTGCTATAAAACTTTCAAAAAACGATTGAAATATGCTTACGTATTTTGAAGGCAAAAACAACGAGCAGCGCACAGGCTACGGCCAAGAAATATCGATTTTGGTAAATCATATTTGCTATTGGAAATGTTTGTCGTGTTGAAGAAAGGGAAGTATTTGCACATTTAGACTTTTAGCTTGATTGTTTCAGAGTGTATGGTGTTGGAATAATGGCTTGTCTAAGCCTTTATACCAAAATAAACAATCCTTGGCATAAAACTTTGAATAGAAGAGAATTCTAGAACAAAATAATAAATAATGTTTAAGCACAACACGCGGGTACTCTATTCTAAAATCGAGTACATAAACAATGTTATTAACTGCTTGCGTATTTTTTGGTTAGGAGTTGTTGGTACCTAGAAATGTTTTATTGTGGATATTAAATACGCTTAGATAGTTTCCCTTCACCAAACTGTTATGTAACTCTCTTTGTATTCAATGTTGGAGTAACTCCGATCTGATCACTTGTTTAGTATTACGCTTTGGCCGTCATGATGGGTAATGCGTTGTGTGCAGTTGTGGACTTACAATATTTGCTTTCAGAATATATGCTGACTCATGAGGATGAAACGACAAAAACAAATATAATGGAAGTGTGTTCTTATTGCTATATTCTGATGAGAAATTAGTATCTCTTTAACATTTTTTGCATTAACTGGATAAATGGTTATTATTGATTGGTGCAATATGATTTTAGGTAACTGCGAGTCTTAGAAAATATGTAAAGTTTTAACGTTTTGACCCAGTAGCTTTGATCCTCTACAAAGAAAATTTGAATTGAAAGGCACAAGAAAAATATGGATAGGTGTGAACTACAGCATTTCGGCAACAAATCACGACCACCTTTCTCCTTTCGGTTCATGAAGGGAATTTCGTCCTATGTTACATTTCCTTGTCTCCGGTAACACTTTCTCATGCCTCCTTTCCAATATCCTGACGTCATCCCAAATTGTGCAACCAAAATTACTGGTACTTGCGTTTTAACATTGACACAATTAGGCATGTTACAACGTTTTAAAACAACTATTTGATTTATGGTATCAAAGTCAGCTCTTTTTTATATCTATTCTTGTATCTTTGCAAGCTTATATATTGGAGTCAGTTGCTATAGGTCATGCCCGTGTGAATTTACATTGACAGTGGAGTTCAGCTTGTTGCTGAATTTTCATCTGAGTCTTGAAATATACACATTTTGATATTTGTGGCATTATTCAAACATATTTTCGCTTTTTAATGCAAAACCAGCTTCCAATGCAATGCAAAATAAGGAAACAAGGCGTTTTGTGCAATTAGATTATTGTATTATCTTTTATTGCCTTATTTAATACATTGTGTATCCTTTTGGTTACACTACAAATTGAAACGTATGGAAAATCTTTGTTGTGCAGTTGGTCTATTCAAACACAGCATCGCTGACCCCGTTTGCAAGGGTATGGGTCATCATAATAAACCTTTCGGTATCCATCAGGGCAGTCATGATATTGTAATCTGTTCACGCAACTAACACCATGTTGACGAGCTTGCTCCTGACAATTCCTGGCTTCTCCGAGTTCTAAAAACAGGAAAACAAAGATGTTAACAATTATTACTTTAAAAATATTTGTAGAAAATATTTTAAATAAGCTTACGTATTTCGAAGGCACAAACTAATAGTAGGGCAATAGCTGCCAGCAACAAATATTGGTTTTTGAAAGCCATGTTTTCTCACCAGAAAGTTTTTGAATCTCAATCTGTGGATGAAATTGCAAAAATTGCAATTGAATGGTTTTCAGTTTAGTGATATCAAAGTAAGTGATGCTGTGATCAGGGCGCTGACTTGGCTTTTATACCAATTTTGTTGGTAAAGTTGACATGTGTTCAGATCAGCAAATTTCGTTTTCAATAAGGAACACCAACTGTGAACAAAAAAAGAACTACCTAGGGGTTTTGTACCCAATGACCCTGCCCATTATGGAACACGTTTAATTATAATAGCAACATATGGTCATGCTTCATGTTTAAAAATAAAATCCAGATATAAACAACCTAATGTGTACCTTAATGTGCCTAATGACGGAAATGCGTTAACATATTATCCTAACGTAAAATATGATTTACGTGGGCATCTATTCCGAGATAGTAAAACGTGTTGAAGGTGAGCAACGTGGACAATGCATAATGCCTTCTAACCCCAAGTGCACAATGGATAGGTTTTTTTATACTATAAACCATCAAAGCATCAAATTTTCGTGTCCAACCCGAACCGTTTATAAATATATAATGATTATTGTCAACTCTAGTACAGATAGACAAGAGAGCCTCAAAAACTAATTTATGCCAGTTTGGATTGAATAATAAATTGACCTTGATCTGATCACTTGTTCAGCATTACGCCTCTGTCAGCACAACGAGTAACGCAGTACGTGCACCTGCGTGCATATTATGTTGACTGAGACTGCATGTTGCGCTTTATAGCTCCTATACGACCATGCAACGAAAACAGGTTGTATGGGTGGATGTGTAAAACAGTTTTTGCACATGCTTTTGTTGTTTTTTTCGTATATTTATATGCCTAATGAATATTTTTTATATCTGGTTTCAGTTTTCGGTAATGCTTTAAGTGGTTTTTTCCTAACACTATAAGAATACGCTTGTAATATTTGCATGGCTATTATAAATGAAAAATAAATGATCAATGTTTCTGTTTTGGGGAATATGTTGTTTTTATTTTAATTTTGAATACATTTTGAATAAATTCTTTTAAATGATAAATTTTGGTAATAATTACGTTGCTTTTGGAATATACGATGAATTTAAATGAAACGAATGGAAAATCTGTCCTGTGTCGCTTGTCGTTTTAAACACAGCATATATCTTCACTTCTGCAGGGGTACGGATTATCATAATTAATTTGTCGGTATCCGCGAGGACAGCCACGACGATCTGATCTGTCCGCACATCGTACACCCTGGCGACCAACTTGTTCCTGGCAACTTAGAGCTTCTCCGGGTTCTAAAAATGTACATCACAAATAAAAAACACATTTAAAAATGGTAACTAAATTGATAAATTAGTAAATATTTGCTTACGTATTTCAAAGGCGGAAATAAGGAGTAGCGCACAGGCTACGACCCAGATATTTCTATTTTGATAAATCATGTTTGCTGTCAGAATGCTTTGGTTTATTGAATAGATTGAAGCTTTTTCACAACTAAGCTTTCAGTTTAAGCACGTTAAAGTGAATGATGTTGGTATGCTGGCTGCATTGGCTTTTATACCAAAATGTTTAGAGAAAACTGTAAACATTTCTAATCTGCATATGCAAAAAAGCTATCAACTTCTGTATAAGCTAAAGCCATAGTAGCAACAACTTTATACTCAAGAACCTTTGGGTGTTCTAGAATACATTAAAATACAAATGTTATGAAACTTTATAAAATGCTGTTTGTCAATTTGTTTACGGATTTACCTGTTTTTACTAGTTGTGGTGTTTTCCTTGTCAACAGTTTGAACTGATTTTCTGTGACTTTCCTACCAACTCGTCAATAAAAAGATTCAAACGCACAAATTAATCTATGTACTTAAAATTTGGTTTTAAATTTGTGTTGTGATTTAACAATTTGAATGTAGGAAATGCTTTATAACGACATCGATTATTGATCGTTTAAAATTAGATGTTCCAGTCCCGCCATGAATTGGTTATAAATTGTTATATCTAGGAAGAACAAAATCAGCTTCCCGAACTTAACACGGGACATTCATCACACGGGTTTTGGCTGTGCCGCCCAGATAGTTATGTTTTTTATCAATATTTTAAGACTTAAGTAGCTTGTAATATTTACGTTTAGATAGAAACGCTTGATTATGACTTTTAAATCTAACCATGTAAGATTTCTCCAATGTAAGATTCCTTCATGCAATGGTAAACTGAGAATGTCAAATGACAGGAAAGAACAGTTAACAAAATTCTACACTGTCAGCAAAAATGACAAAGTTGACACTTTCACAAAAAAACAAGTTGTCCACATGAATTTTCTACTCCGGCAACAGCAAAGAGAGTACGTAATATTATAATACAAAAATACAATTCCAGAAATTTAACGAATCTTGCATAATTGCCTGCATATAATGCAAAATAAGTATTCAGGGAGTATATAAACATTTCAAATGAATTTTATTAGGATAGATTAATATTCAGAGTACATTTTGAATCAATTAAAAACAAATTAGGATATATGTTTTATCGATAAGCAACCATTCTATTTTGGTTGTGGCAAATGTTGGAACAAAATTTACAGTAAACAGGACCTTGGTCCTATTACACACAGCATCGCTCACCTCGTCTGCAGGGATACGGGTCATCATAACTAACCTGTCGGTATCCATCGGGGCAGTAATTGTGCTGTGATCTGTCCTCGCATCTTACACCCCGGCGACCAGCTTGATCCTGGCAACTGATTGATTCTCCGCTTTCTATAAATTAAAACAAATACAATTAAAAATCAATTATTAAAAAATATTTTAAACTAGCTTACGTATTTCAAAGGCACAAATTAAAAGCAGCGCAGAGGCTACGGCCAGGAAATATCGACTTTGATAAATCATATTTGCTGTCAAAAACGTTAAAAAAGTGGATGAATTTTCACACACAGGTAAACTTTTAGTTTGGCAATCTCAAAGTGATTGATGTTTCGTATGTTGTTTGTGTATGCTTTTATACTAAAGTGTGAGCTATTTGAAACCACTAGACTACTTTGTGCTCAATCTAGAATATTCTAGAATATCATATATTATAAGCATGAAATAGGTTTTCATTACAATGCGTGCTGAGTAACAGACAGGTGCCAATAACAAAATAATTTTCCCGGAAATAAAGAAAAGACCTGTATTAATATTTATCATGCAACACTTCAAAGGTGAGTAATATTTCAACATGCACTCTGAATGCACAATGACAGGTTTTTATCGATATATTAATCTTTTGATGCCCATATTTGGTAAATATATCAATAAACATTTGTACTTTATCCATTTTTAGTGCTACGCAAATAAATAACAGCTTTGGAATCTTTTTTAAGTGGTAAAACACAAAAGGAAATGCTAGTGAACTGAACACCTAAAATTAATGTTGAATCGCACAAACTTGACGGTATTGATGAGAACTTAATGTAATCACTAGTTCTGCCGCGGTGAGTAAATCATGAGTAAATAACACAGTGCGTGCATCTAAATGCACAGATGAAGTCATATTATGTGCCACTTGAGATTTGACAATGCAATGACAAAATATTATAAGGACAATGTGCAAAAAAGTTATTGTACGTGCTTTCATTTTTGAGTATGGTCATACGCCTTGTGAGCAATTATTAAGCTTGATTGGTATTTGTGTCGGCATTGTTTTAGTTGATCTTGTTTAAGTTTTGACATTCCGTAGAATTTTATTTCATTAGGTATGAATGTTCATTCAGCAAAAGATGCATTGTAAGCCCTTAACAGTACCACATTTTTTTTTACAAAATTGTTCATTCCTTTTGTATTTTACATGTTTATGTTGATATTGCATAAGTGAGATAAAATTCGCTCATATCAAACAGTCAGCATGTCTTTCTCTAGAGTTCTGTGTGGGTACGTCATTTTAGCTTGTTTTGCTAGCCACTCTGCCCAGAGCATGTTTTGCGGTAGGCAGAACCTAATCTCCATTGCGAGCTTATGTATGAATATTCAGATTAACATAAGGCTCAAAATCTTCTCTCTTGTATTCTTTCGAGTGCAAAATGGATATATTATGCACAACCACAATATACAATACTCTTCTTAGGTCAGCAAAATCCACTTTTTCATATTACCACATGGTGTCAAGGTTGTATAATGGCTACGGAGTTTTTAATCATTTTATTCAGTTGCATAAAAATGTTAATCAACCATGTCCCATAGTCCATATGCATGTTGTAACGGTCCCAAGTAAACCATTTTACTTGTCCGTTCCACCACCAACTATTATGCAACATCACATCAAGCATTAACCCCATCCCAAAGTTATCCATAGTTTCGTATCCATATGTTCAATTCGCCCCATTCTATTCAGTACAGCAGCAGCCAGGAGTTATCCATACTATTTTATCCATTTGCTTGCTCAGTTCAGCTTCAAGTGATCAAATGGATATAAGCATATAGATAGCCTCAGTAGTAGCTCAAGCAGCAGTAAGACACATGCAGTGCGTGTATCTTCTGCCTCGCTACTGCCTCAGCGCACACGCACCATTTCGTGCTTCTCATCATCATCACCACCAACACCGCAGCAGCAAGTGAACCACCACCGACGACGAGGAAAGCGCGAGTCTGGCAGAAGTGCTCATCATTATCTGAGCACCGAAAAGCAGCGAATTATTAATTTCTTATTTCTTGTAATTTCTGAGAGTAAATGAGTTCGTTCATTAAAGTAGTTTCAATAAATTATTAATTTAACCCTGATTGTGTTTTAAAGCTGCTTCATTGATTCTACGGAACATTATTCGGTAGATCTGGCCTGAACCACCCTGAGCATTGTAAATAAGCATCAGAGTAAGGCAGTTAGTTAATGTAGGCGCTAGTTAGGTGTTTGGAAGCCGGATTCATCAGTTATCGTCCCTAACCGAAGCGTAACATTACAATGTGTAAGTTAATACAGCATTGTCAGAGGTCATGCAGCAACAGTACCAGAACGTAGCAGTCTGTACAGCAATTGGTCTTGACCTTTGGAAGCATAATATGCGTCAGGGATCAGTAAAGCGTCAACAATGTTTCGTATGTCAGCATTTAAAAACTATGCATTTCTATGTTGTTATGTTATGTTGCGCTTTATACCTGTTGTATGTTTGTCTTTTTTGTAGCTATAGAGTGAATATACTTTGTGTAGCTTTTACGTCAGACTTGCTCCCACAAATTAAAACAGAAAAGCAATGTTGTAACGACAACTGTTTTATTTAATCAAATCAGTTTAAAATAATAAAATATTTTATAGGTTTGTTGACATTTCTCCTAGCTTGGAATTTAATCAGGGTAAATTAAGTTTTAATACATAATTATGAGCTACAACTGATTATTATTTTCAAACAAATTTTGTTGATACATCGCCAACTGCTTGTATTTTGCATAGTGGTCCTTTACAAAAACCTCTGCACATGTGTGACTAGCAGTCCACCAATTGGATTTTGATCCCTGAGAAATGCACGCTAGCTTGGCTACCTGAAAACAACAATCAAATCAAATATGAAAACAAAATAATGCATTGTTATTCAATGCATTCTTAATTATTAATTATAATTTACCTGTGTGCTAAATCCCTTTCCATATCGCCACAGTGTGCAGTAGTACTCACTATTCCGAAAATCAAACTCATACGGAACCACTCTATTTTCAAAATGCTTTGCTGCTTCAATTATGTCTTGTTGATTGCTGGCAGTCAAACTAAAACATGAGCGGGCAATGTCTTCGTGGTTTTGCACACGAGCTCTGCCATCATCACATAATTCTTTCAAGGTGTGTTGTTGAATACAAGCGCAATCAATAGCTCGGTTATCCTCTGCATCAACGCTTATCGCTTTTCCCCCTCCAATATAAAGTGCGTAGTGTATATTTGAGCCCCGATAAAATTCCAGCATGTCACCAAGCATTGCTTCCTTCTGAACCTGGAAAGTGCTGGAGTATTGGTCATTATCAAAATGGAGACCTGTTCAAAAAAAAATTTAAATATTAAACTCTTTTAATAAAAATTAAAATGGTTGTACCCGTAAATCCATTTGTTACTCCGGCTAAAAACTTTTGGAAATTTGCACCAGTCTGATTAACCGACATTTTGTGTCTTGTCTAGAAACAAGATCTGCAGTTTGTGTTCTGGCTTTTACGTCGGCCACTTTCATACTATTTCTGTAAAAAATAAAAATGCGCACACATCCAAAATAAAACAAAGCTAATGATGGATTGGCAGTACAGTATATATAGCAATCAGGAATCCACTTTGAAAGTAAAGAATAAAATGTTACAATAAGGCCAAGTATACAAGCCCAGTTTACACTTTTAGCCGCGTTTTTAAGCATACTAAGTATACCCAAGATAATGCTAATGCCAAAGCTTCGTTCTGTGCATCAACTTTTTATTTTAGTAGAGCTTTACCACGCAAAAAATCCTCAAGTGATATAAAATATTTTTTCATCATTGATTTTTTTCGAAATGGACAATTATTTTGATTAATTAGGTGATGGCAAGCCTAATTCCATTACAGTATGTAAAACTATATGTTGCATAATATTGCGTGTGTAACAATAAATGCTTGATATTAATTATTTATCCGATAAATTAGAAATGAAAAATTGAATATTTTGTAGAACAATTAAAAGGGGGAATAATTTGTTAGCATTGCAAAACAAATTAGTTAGCATTATGGTTTTATCACACAAATTTCATATCTATTAAAAATTGATAATGTTCAGATAAGTAATCAAGCACTTACTCAAGCAGTTACTTTGAGATTGTGGCATGATAAAACAATGAAGCATTTATGAAATTTTTTGGATGAAAAATTAAACACTGATAATAATTTATTCTCTTTACGTTTAAGTATTTGCCCGCTGCTTGCGTGCTTTACAAAAAATCATTTAACAAAGCCAAACCTGCTCGTCAATTGCCCTTGCATGATGCTTGATTCTTTGCTAAGATTGCTTACAGCCGTCAGGATCTATTGTCACTGAGCTTTGAGAGCGGGCAAAACTGCTGAATAATGGTTTTCTACCCAGTAACCTCCCGCTTACTCGAATACAATCTGCAAAAAAAATCTTCTTTTAAAAATGCACCATCTGCCAACCTAGGTTTTAAACGCTGTACATGAGCAATTGTATTTGAACCATTTTAAATATTTTTTTTTGCAAACGCTTGAATATTTATATGCGGCTTTACCCATCTAAATTTAATGTGCGTGCTCGTGCGGTTGCATACCTCTGTTAATACGTCATTTAATATCATTTATCTTTGCGTGTAATTGCCAGAAAAAAATATTATTTAAATGATTCTAAGTCAACCGGTGTTTAAAAAATAAAAACAACTGCCCGCACGCAAGATACAAAAAGATGTTTTCCAAAGTTTATTAAAACAAAAATATGCAAAATTTGATTTCATGCTGGATAAGATTTAAAATGGGATAATTAGAGCATTAAAACCTTGATATGATTCAAGTTCAAGTAGACTGGAATATTTATTAGTTTTTCTAAAGTTACAAACCACAAAAGTCTTATAATGTGCATTGATCAGTACTAATTTCTACAAACTATAAATACATAGCTAAAATACTTTTTAGTTCAGAGTCAGAACACAGTTAAAAGAAGTCATATATTTTCTCTCTTTTATTAGCACTACATCTATGAATATATCTATATATCAGTAATAAAATGAGTTTCTCATCTATTTTTAATTCATTAAACTTATTTGCTATTTTTTTAAAGTAGCAATTATTACTAAACCTTTATGGCTTTGGTTATAAAATAAAAATGGAATAGACTACAGACATGTATAAATCTAAACATTGTTAATAATCATTCAAGAATCCAGCTAACAAATCTAGTGCAGATTATTATCATTTGCATCCTGCCGATTCTCCGCCAACTGCTTGTATTTTGTATAGCCATCATCCACAAAATAATCTGCACTTGTAGGATGCGCCGTGGGTTTTACATTCCCAGCACCCGATTCGTATTCTGCGGCCTATTAAAACAATAATTTTCAAAATGATTAGTAATCACAGATTAGTCTTGTACAATTGTGGCTTTTTTGGTAACATTTTTTTTACCACCACGCTGAATCCTTTTCCATAACGCCACAAGGTGCAGTAGTACTCACAATTGCGAAAGTCAAACTCGTACGGGACCAACTTGCCTTCAAATGAATTTGCAGATTGAATAATATCCTGAGGATTTCTTGCCCTTAAGTTGAAAAGACTTTTGGCAATATTCTTGTGATTCCGGACCACGACCTTGTTTCCTTCACACGCTTGCGCCAACGTGCGCTGATGAATATTTGCACAATCATTAGCTCCTCCATTCTTCTCCATGTCAATGCTCATCACTTTCCCTTGCCCAAGATAGAGTGCGTAGTGGGTGTAAGGACCCCGCAGGAATTCCAGAATGTCACCAGGCTTGGCAGTATTTCCAAGTTGATCAGAAAATGAATTGTGTTCATCTTCGGAATGAAGAGCTGTTCAAATAAAAAATTTTTAAAGATATTTTTTTCAACGTTAAAAAATTCTAAATGTAGTTCTTAGAATAAAAAAAATTCTAAGTACCTGTATGTCCACCTGACTGTCCAGCTAAAAAGTTTTGATAATTTGTAGAAGCTGCATGAAACGACATTCTTATGTCTGGTATTGAGAAACTTTTAAAATCCTACTGGATTTAATAATTTGATTAAAATCACGGTTTTTAGTAAAAATTGGAATGCTTACACGACCTTACTCAAGAACGTCTCCACCAGCAATGTTTTCTTCTGTAGTGAAGCTTTTTTCACGCAGTTTCTATTTAAAGCATGTATTCAGTGTGGGAGTTGGACAAAAACCTGAACTATGGCAAAAACCCATCTGATATACTATACTGTACTGCATACAAACAAACCAAGTGAGTTTTTCTGAGAACATTCTAGAATATTCTGGATTTTTGCAGTCCTCACCTCTTCCTTGTTGCTTGCCGTGCTTGTATGCTTCTTCAGCAGAGCTTCGTCCTGCTGGTATGTATAGGCAAGCTGTTTGCTGTAGACTGAAACCGTAAAAAACTCAAACGCATTTGCAATTTGCACCCAGTAACCTCTCGTATGCTTGCACGACACATGATAAGTAATATTATTGTGTAATGCGCACATTGTACATTTTCAACTAGAGTGAAATCTCTGCTTTGAATGCATACGTACGGAATAATCAGCAATTGAGCATACCACAGAAGAGCAACGAGCAGAAGTTGAAAAAGTTTTTATTCCTTTAAAATTTGCTGTTATATTGTTACACGTTGTATATTTATTGAATATTACAGTTACGTTTTTATATTTTGTAACAAAATTTGTTCATAAAGTGCACTTAATAATCTGCGTAGAGCAACCGACGTTTATTAATATAATAATATATTATACCATAAAATACTAGATGTGATAATAAACTGACTAAACTGCTGAATGCGCTGAATCGCTGGCTTGCTTATCCTCCAAGTCAATGCTCATTATTTGCCCGTCTCCAAGGTAGACTGCGTACTGGGTATAAAATCCCTGCTGGAATTCCAGCATGTCACCCAACACAGCTTCCTTCCGGATCTGAACAACGTGGGGATACTGCTCATGGTCAAGGTGGAGGCCTATTGAAATATAAACATATAAGCAGTAATTTAAATTCTTATGCGACTTTAGAAGAAGAAAATCATAATAACTATAATATTTCCAAATGATGATCTTTACTTTTAAATTCACTTGTTATGACAGCCGCAAAACTTTTATAAGTTGAACTTGTGTCTTGAAACGACATTTTGAGACTTGGAAACTGGATTTGTGTTTACCATTGTTGTTCTGTTGTTGTGAACTGACTTACTAAAGATTTTCTAATCGCTAGAGGCTAGTTGATTGTAAATTAAACGTGGTGTATGTAGTAGAGTATGACGAGAGAGTAAAAAGCAGCATACAGATAACACTATTGTTTTGCACATTGGTCTACATGCCTGTTTTCACACGGTCTTTTCATAAAGCTCCATGTGGGAGCATACTTCTGTGAGCTGAGCTGTGTGAGTGAGCTTCTATGCTGAAGTTATGAAGTGAAATAGTTGTACAAAAGCAAGCAAGCACCAGAATAAACTTGTACCTCTCACTACGTAGTAAGCACGTAAATATTATGATACATTTTCTGCGATGCAAAATGTCAATGTTGTAATTTAAATATGAATGTGATAATGTTAAGGTTCTGAAAGCAGTAATAGCAGCTTTGAAACAGTAACCATTTTGTCCTTTAAAATCACACTGTTTGTGTACATAATCAGGAATGCACTATTTATGACAAATAAACTTTCTAGTTATAAATTAAGAGAAAAGTGCATAATATTTATATTTGTACTTATTTTTGAAATATTATCTAAAAATTGTGATCCCATGTGTTTGTTTATTCTGGAGGCAGAAGTCAATACGATTTGCAATTTGACAAAAAAATTTCATACCTTTCTGTTTTGCCGATCTTAGAAAAAATCTCTAACTAAATCTAATTATTAAATATCTAGTTAATAAATTCTAATCTTAGAATTGGTCTGATCAAGTGCAGTATTTTTGTGGATTCTTTTTATGAGCGAATCAAAGGTCCAATTCCGTCAACTCGAGTAAAAAGCCAAAGTGACGCCAAGTGTGACCTATAACATGTATGACCCCAGCCAACCCTTCTCTTCTACATACTGGAGGAAAAAAGTAAAATGCCTCATTGTTTATGAAAAACAATGTTGGATTGTTTCATAAGTGATATGAATCCATCGGTTATTCTTTTTGGAGTATCGTGATAAATGCATAAAGGAAAGTAAAAGTATTTGTGAAACTGTTACTTAGTTTGCTTAAATACTGGCTTCAAAAATTGTCTAGACATATACAAAGGAAAAGAATACGTAGCAAATAACAACTTTGTTCTGTGCATTTGGCTGCCTGCTTGTATTTACACTCTAAGATCGTTTATTAATGCTCCGTACGTGAGCATATTTGTTCTCCTGTTTTATAAATTTCTATGCTGTGCTTATGAGGCATAGCCGTTGTGCAAAAATAGACACGCACCAGAATGAAATTGTACCCAGTAAACTCTACTTCGCAATATAAACATTATATTATGACGCATTTTTAACCAACCATTTATTTATTTACACCAGGATGCCTGCTGTAAGTTACAGTTTATTAAGCCAACAAAGTTTTATTTACAACGTAATCTTCCAAATACGGAAATGTTTATAGTGTTCTCGGTATAATAAAAACAATCAAGAGTTGACCATAGCATAGTGTGTACCCACAGCATAAACCCTAGCAGGTCTGAGAGCTCCAGGTACATTTGTAAATACGTAGTTCACTCTTAAGAAAATATGTGCGTTGTGCTATTCCCTGAACAGAGCAAGCTTTATTTTCTCACGAGTTTGGTATAAAAGCTTATTATAAAAGTAGAATCTACTTTATTCAATTTTGTTTGTTCTAACTGGAAAGTTGCTGGCTTTAAAACTGTGTGTTGACCTTTAAAAGTATTTTTAAATCAAAGTTATAAAAACGTTTCAGAACAACCACCATGGTTTCTGAAAATTCACCTAAAAGATTTATGCTTGTTTTTGCACTACTTGTTGTTTGTGCTTTTGAAATACGTAATTCCAGAGATATTTTTAACCTAATATATTTTATGTGTATATTTTCTACATGTAGTTCTTTTAATTATTTTTTAGAGAGTGGAATTGCAATCAGTTGTCAGGATCAACAAGTCGGATGGGGTACAACATGCATTGATCAACACCAGCGTCGCTGTCCTGCGGGATTACAAGCAGTGCGTTTTGATGACCCATATCCATGCCGAATTGGGGAAAGATGTTGTGTTTAGCTTCATAACCAAAACTGAAATAATGCTTAAGTTTTGAAAACATTCCACCAAATAAATATTTGCATTTTCAAAATACCGATACCACTTATGATTATTTATGGCATAATTTATTTTCACAAAAAAACATATATTCTAATTTAATTGAGTGAGGTCCGTTACCCAGTTTTACATACTTCTTTTATTTTTGACTGACCAACAATAAATTTTTTTCTTATTTATTTTGCTGCAGCATTACAGAATATACAACGCATCATAGAGATTGCCTGCATTAAGGTTGCCTCAAACGAATATCGTTCATTATCTGCTTTACTGGATTTTAAGCTCTGCATATTGACTTTTGTTTTGGATGCACTCATGTTGTACACACTAACCGAGATTGAATAAATTATGACCAATACAATGACTTTATTTTGCAAAAGTTTGTAATTATTTGATATTGTTTTGTTGTGCAAACAAACTTACTCACATCTTTATTAGTTAATTTAAAATTATGTACGGAAATAGTTCAGACAAAAACACGCGCATTTGCACAACGGATTAATAATGTTTTCTGACATTTTTTCTTAAATACAGCACCGTTGACCTTCTTTGCAAGGATATGGATCATCATAACTAACTTGTCGATATCTAGCAGGACAGTGACTTTTTGCAACGTTCACACATTTGACACCGCGCCTGAAGGATTTTGCCTGACAACTAATTGCCTCACTAAAGTCTTGTACAAGTTAAAAATATTTTATTAGATAACCTTTCATTTAGAATCTGATAAAAAGATTGGATTAATTTGCACTAAGATAAGCTTACGTATTTCAAAGGCACAAACAAAGAGCAGCACACAAGCCAGCGTCACGATAAATCGGTCCTTAGAAATCATAGCTGCTGCCTAGAACGTTTGAAATATGTGATTAATTATTTGAAAGTTAATGGACATTATCAGAAGAGATGATCTTTTCAGTTTGATGCTCTAGTAGAAGATGTTGTGTTTTAGCTTATGACTAGGCTTTTTATACCAATAGTTGAGGAAGGTCGAAATTTGTTACCTAAGTGCGTAACAAGTAAACAGAGTTTATCATAACAACAAACACGTTTTCCTATACGCAGGCGGTAACAGATAATTTGTCAGCAAACACAGGAAAACAGGTTTGATTGTTTCAGGCAGTGACGCACACATACTATAAAAGTAAAGGTTGTGTCTGTCATTGAAACAAATAAACAATTTTTTATTTTGTTTTCTGAAATCTACTATATAATTTTGTAAACGCTCGATTTTATAGCCTTAAAAAACGTTGTCAAGCCCTCATGCACAAATTCCGAAATTCAACCTTTTTTGGTGGATGCTTTCACCCCGTTTTGTTTCCACTTTCCACATACGTAATACTACTGAACATAATGCATAGTGAAAAAACATCCAGTCTTACAATACTTTAAACACAGTTATTTTTAATTTAGTGTGATGATGCTATTGCACATCCGTCAAAATAGTACGTGTCAAAATACGCGTATTGTGCGTACGTGTTCGCACATGCGTACAATGCGTGTACGTTTAGGAATTTGCGTATGCGCTAATGTGCGTACTCAATATCAAGGTCACAATAAATTATTATTATTATCAATACGTTAGATATTAGTAGTACATTAATGATTACGTGCAATCATTCAGATGCACACATTTTTGTAAGTAATATATAAGGGAGAACTAAATAAATACAAAGTTAGTTGTACCATTGGACTGATATAGTCCACAACCACATTACTCTTGTTTTGCTGTTACTCTTCATTCCAGCATAATATATACTTCCCACTGATCATCATAACTGGGACATCACACATCCCACACATCTCTCTGGAATATCATACACACTACCATTCCGGGTATTATGCTAATACCGTAACTGGTGCAGATGGCTCGTTCCTGCTCATCTCACTAACTAAGCGAGTATCCCCCAAGCCAAGTTCCTGAAAACAAGTTTCCATACGTGCTTCCTGGGAAACTTCACCCATTGCAACCATTTCGGAATCTCCATCCAGACTCCATGAGTGATCCAACAAGACGACAAAGTAAACGCACGCGGAAGGAAAAACCAGAATACTCTGGCTCAGAGATAGCACTTGGCATACGACGACCCAAAACTAGGAAACGAAGAAAATCAGATATCACACAGCAGAAAGAACCACCAACAACATCCGAGTCCGAAAGTGAAATAGAGTCAACACCCAGTTCCAGTGGAAATCAGAATAACGTAACCGATGACACTGTCACACAACCAGTGACTATTCAGGGTCCCGAAGTAATAGCAAACACACAGGAGAACCAGGTACAACCGGAAGTGAAAAGAAGACCAGAAATTCCATCAGAACGTTCTGGAGCATCAACTTCCACTCCAGGGCCCAGCAACCTACCACCACAATTCGACTTATCTGAGGTGCTCAGTAATCTCACATTATCCGACGAGGTATTCACAAATAATTTTTCATTTAATAAAACAACGGGAGAAAAGATACTCCATTTGAACTGTAGTCCAAGTGCTAGCGCAAAGATAATTGCACAAGGCTATATTCCCTCGCATGATACCTCTGGTGACTCAAACAACTCTCACCAAGGAACGATATCCCCATCAGATATTGCATACAGAAACGTCGCTAAAAAAGTCTGCAGAGGTCGCAATTTGGGGGAATCCGATACATACTACACTCCACCTCAAAAGAGAGCAGAAATCCAGACTACTCCAGCTTTCACGGTAATTCCTCTCTATCTTCCTGGTGAACAGGAAGAACAACAGGCAGATAATACTGAAACCAAACAAACTGAGGAAACAGAAGCCAATCTTACAGGCTTCAACATTGGAATCCCGGCCATAAGACAGGAGGCATTTCGAAATAAGTTTCAAATAAAAAACACCTCGCTTCCTTCAGAAATCATACAGAGCCAAGCCCATCATCCTACAACCCTCTCCTGGCAGGTAGAGTTTCAACAAAACTCAGAGGAGCCTAAATACTCAGTACCGACAAACCCATTTGGAATATCCAACATTCCAAGGAACACAGACCCGGAAGTAATCCCATCCTCCGAAAACGAACGACAAACTGAACCCACAAAAATTATTATTTCACACAACCAACCTGGCACATCATCTCAAGTAGGAAGTCCAAATAAGTCCAATCCCACAACCGTCTCCAGTACCAACACATCACAAAAATCATCTCCAAACAAAGGTATACTAGGTTATATTGGGAATACCATTTCAAGTATTTTTCGGAGCAAAGGCACACAACAATCATCCACAGAGACAAGTCCAAGCAGAGTCAATAAATCCAAATCACAGACACCGAGCACAAAACCTAACAGTTCCATCCAGGCGGAACACCAAAATCCAGAAACTCAAACACAACAAAACCCCAAAGATCACGAGTCATTTCAACGATCACCACTTCCAGAAACACACAGTAGTAGTAAAAGCACACAGCAACAGCAAAACACCCCCTTACATAATAGGTCGAGTGCAAGATCATCATCTCTGGAACAAAGCCATCATTCGCATGAGAAACCACAGAATCCAATAGGCGGCAAGGCACATCCAAGATCATCATCTCCAGAGTCCACTCATCACACACAAAAGAGACAAACTGAAACAACAAACCAAGAGACAGTGGAATCTACCCCTGAAATTCCTTATCAACAACAAGAGAGACATCAAATAAGCCCAGTATTTAGTAATACACCTCAGCAGGGGGGAACACCATTCAAACCACCACCGCCTCCTCCGTTACCACCATCACCTCAAATACTACCTCCCCTTCCATTCAAACTAAAGACTGGACCAATAACGGCAAAGTTACAGACACGCACTGAAATCAATCAAGTCAAAACTAATCCACTTCCGCAGGAGGTCAAATCAGATCTTGCATCACCCCCTCAGAATCACGAAAGTGAAAGCCCCACCTCATCTTCACAAATACAACAAACTACAACAACACCAGAGAGGGAGTCTACAACTCAACAACAATCATTTGTAGACAATACTACTAGTTTCAATCTCCAGTACAACAACAGCAGATACAGAGAGAACAACAGAACCAGTTCCTTTTCTACTGGCTCTAGCAGCTATTTGAACTTGGAAGCAAAGGATCACCCACCTAAAACAACACAACACAACCACTCTCAGGATTTGTCTGAACTTGAGCAACTATTCAGTAACCTTAACTGTTCAAAAAGCAAAAACAACAACAGCAGCAAGACCCAAGAACACACGACTGGAAACTCTGCAACAACGAGTGGAAATCTTGTAAACACAAGTGTCACCAAAACAGCTTCAATCAGCCAGAGTCAACCACACGATCACTTTTCACAGCCATCCACACTTGTACAGACGCCATTTGATAGTATTGAGCTACCAGATAACCTACCAACACCATTGAAGCCGGAAACCATCCCACCCACACAGGTTCCCACCGTTGACAATACTATTAATTTGAGAGTTGAAAGTTTGAACCGATTTAAACGGTTGTATGCAGAGCTCCTTGAACGGAGAGCTCAGATTTTAACAGAATCAGACACGGAAGTCGACGAACCTACAAACACACCAGAAGGACAACAACAACAACAACAAACAAATCAGGTATCAAACGCATACCGATCAATAGTTGACCCCGACTCAGATATAAGATCTAGCAGTGACGAGGAAGGTAATAACATCAACGAGGGCACAGGTGTTGGACCATATACACCCCAGCCAAACAATTCCACTGTAACTGTGAGAAACAGCACACATTCACCACAGCGCCCACGCTCCATCACACCGCCCAGTTTCGTTTCTAGAAGCTCATCTAGCTGCTCACTAGCAACTCAATTCTGGGAGAACACGTCTAACTCAAGCACATCATTACATACTGCAGATAATAACCGGCTTTCATCCACACCAAGTTTTCTGCGAAACTCCTTTATATCCGATCGGAACAAATTTTCTCCTCCACCAACACCAATAGGAGTCATTAAACCTAGTCGACCAGTGAGGGAATCGATAGACAACAACACCACCATGTCGTTGGTAGATATGCCAAAATACGCGAAACCTCTCAATGCCAGAGAAGTAGAAACATTTCTTGTCTCCTTTCATCTCTGGGGCAAAGGGAGAAACATCACAGACCAACGCCTAAAATACCTGCTTCCAAATGCATTCGAATGCAAGGATGCAAATACGTGGTTCTCACTACACCTGGAGGAAATTTATGATGACACTTTGACATTCGAAGAAATCTGTGAATTATTTCTTCAAGATGCCCCCATGGGACTCGATGAACCAACCCCACTAGAGAAAATCTTAAGCGAGAAACAGGAAGACAATGAGCTCACATCATCATTCATTCTCAGATTACAATCAATGGCTGGAAATCTATTTAGTGAAATCAGTGACAAGACTCTCATTGATTGCATCCTACGGAATATAAATCCGAAAGTCACAGATTTCATAGAACTCAAGGGTAGACCTCGTAACCTCAGGGACCTCAAAGCAAAGGTTCGAGAATTTGAGCAAAAGAGGGACTCCAAGATCAAGAGTTCAAACAACAAAGAAAAAGGGGAAGTGGCCGAGGAAGTTTTAAAATATCTTGTCAAAGAACTGACAGAGCTCAAGTCCCAAAAAGATGTACCAAGTACCACTGCAAATATCAATGTAGCACAAAATGAGATCACTGATTTCCGCAGAAAACCATTTAATACCCAAAACCAAAGAGGAAGAGGCAGAGGGGCAGGACAGGTTGGAAACAACCAAGGGCGAACTGATTGTTTTTATTGTGGGCGCTCTGGTCACATGGCAAGGGACTGCTACAAACGACTAGCGGACCTAGGACAATACAATTACGGAAACCAACCCCAGAATCAACGGGGACGTGGAAGGGGATACTACCGACCCCCCAACAACAATCAACAACAACAGCCTAATTGGGATATGCAACCTCCATTGCGAGGTCAAGACCAACAAACTGATGGTCAATTGAATTGGGGTCGACAACGACAACAACAGGGAGGAAGGAACTACAACAATAACAATAATCGCCCACAGCAACGAAGACAGAACCAAAGACAAAACGATCAGTACTATGATGCAAACTATGAAGATGATGCCCAAGATGACCAACCACAAAATGGTCCTTTAAACTGAACATGGCAGGGTGGCCAGACACCCTGCCTAATCAAAACTACGAGGTAATTATCAACACAAGTCGACAAAAGAATGGAGAATTTTTCCCTGCGATAGAAGTAGAACTAGACAACAAAACAATCGAGGCACTCGTAGACACCGGCGCTGCTTTTTCCTTAGTAGCATCGCATATAGTGCAACACTACAAGAAAACTCCATTAAACTCTGTACGTCTACGTAGTGTAAATGGGCAACCCATACCACACGAGGGACTAGTAGTACTATCTATCCACATTGGAACAGGAATCGTTAAATACCCATTTTTGGCAATCCATGATAACAACTGTAAACTAATACTGGGCTGGCACTTTCTCCGGACAATCGAAGCGGGAATATCAACTCATAACGATGTTATTTACTCAATAATGGGTGATATCCCTATCATCAGGAACCCACAGGCAACTCCAGCAGCAGAGATTGCCAAGCATATTCAAATAATTCAGTCAACTACTACGGCACAGAAACAAGTCAGATTTCAGGATGAACCAATCTACGCAACAATACAGCATGTAGCTCCAACAAAACCACGCAGATGGTTCCTCCGTACTACTGAGAAAACAATAATCCATCCTGGATACGTAAACCGAGTCCCCGTGAGCACACTGGGCCTTGACGGGACAAAACTTGCTCTCATCAAGCCTTTTCTTCGCTTTCAAAACCGACATGGAGTCCTAATCACTGATATTCTAATTAGCAGAGATACTGATCACATTGAAATTTACAACCCCACACAAGAAAGGAAAATGCTAAACAGAGGAATTCGGGTTGGATTCTTTGACCAATATGTGGAACCAGAGAACTGTACTCAATTGCCACCACTTTCTCCTCCTAAACAATATGCAGTGTACAATATCAATTCATCATCAAAGATTGAAAGTGATCAACTACAAGAGTATAGAGAAACTTTTGAAGTCGCTGGGGAAATCCCCGACACCATCAAAAACAAACTTTATCAACTCATCCACAACTACAGAGATATTTTTGCCTGGTCAGGCAAAGAAATAGGAAATGTAAAGAAAGTCACAGCACATATAGACGTTGGGGATTCCCCACCACAAGTCGATAAAGGATTTCCAAAATCCGTGAAAGAAAATGCAATCATTGAGGAGAAAGTATCTGAACTGCTGGAAAGAGGAATAATAGAACATTCAAACTCAGGCTGGTGTACATACCCATTTTTGGTCATGAATATCAAACCTAACGGAGAGAAAGCTTATCGACTAGTACTGAACTACAAGAAACTGAACTCAGTCACACGCCCACTTGCTTACCCCATGCCGAGAGTCGAAGATATTGTCCACAAACTAAGAGGAATGAAATATGTAAGCGGACTGGACATGTCACAAGCCTACTTTCAACTACCGCTAGATGAAAAGTCAAAGGAGGTCACCAGCTTTGAGGCACCTAACGGGTTCTTTCAGTTCCGGTACGTCCCTTTTGGGATCCGGAATGCACCAAGTATATTCGCTAAACTAGTCTATACAATGCTAAAACCGATGAACCCCGAAAATCGGGACTCAGTCAGCTTTTACGTGGATGATCTGATTTGTTACAATTCGGATCTGGAACAACATCTAGTGATACTGGAAGACCTGTTTACCCAAATTCGTAATTATGGGTTCCTCATTTCCCCAAAGAAATGCTCATTCTTTGCAGCAAGGCTACGTGTCTTGGGACACACGACAGATGCACAAGGGACGCGTATTTCGGAGAAACAAATAGAAGCAGTACTAGGCTTACCATCCCCCAAAACAAGACGACAATGCAGATCAATTTTGGGAACGTTCAACTACTTCAGAAAATACATCAAGGACTTTTCCAAAATTGCTAAACCAATTGAAGCTCTACTATCATCAAAAGGAGACGAAAATACAAAGTTTCAATGGAATGATGAAGCGGAGAAAGCACTTGAAACACTTAAAAACATAGTAGCCAACCCTCCAGTTCTAGCACATTTTATTCCAGCAACCACTGGGGCAATTGTAGAATGTGATAGTTCCTTATTAGGTCTCGGGGGGCCCTTTACCAAAGGCAAGATGGCGAAATCAGACCCTGCGGGTTCGTCTCCAGACGACTGACAGTCGCAGAAACAAAATATGCTCCAACAATGTTGGAATTACTTGGACTTTGCTTCACACTGAAAAAGTTCAGACATTTGATTTGGCTGGAAGAAATAACGGCATACACAGACCACAAACCCATTGTTGCTTTAGTTAAAAGCACAAAAGATGACCAGCACCTACCACCCATGATGGTACGAATGCTGATTTTCATCCGAAATCAGGATATAACAGTGAAATACAGACCAGGAAAACAAATGTACGTGGTAGATACTCTCTCTCGCTTTCCTCATGAGCCACCACCACAGGAGGACATGGAGCATCTAAATATTGTGGACGTCAATGCATATACCGTACAAAACGCAACCACGCAACATCAAGATCAAAAAAGTTATACTGAGGAAAATTTGTCATCATTTTCATCATCCATGTCAAACACTCAAACGACGAATAGCGAGGAAAAATTGTCAACATTTTTATCATCTACGTCAAACACTCAACCGACGAAATCCGAAGAGAAGTGTGACGTGGAATCCACAATCTACATGGAACATCCTTCTTCATCCCACATGTCAAGTACAGATGATCAATCAAAAATCTCAGAAGAAGATTTGTACAAATGCATACTTAATATTTGGGCAGTCTCCCAACAAGATGACACTTCCGCTCCAGTATCAGGAAACGTTGAAGATAAATTAAAAATGGCCCAAGATGCTGATCCTGAAATAGGAGAGATAAAAGAGAGGATTCGAACAACAAAAATAAAAACTGGAGCCCTGAAGCACTGCTTTATTCACAAAGATATTTTGTTTTACCACAGACCAGATAATGATTTGTCTGTTCCGTATCTACCAAAAACCATGCGTAAGCTCATTTTGGAAGAAGCTCATGACAGCAAAATTCAGTTTCATAACGGAATACTAAGAACCTATGATGCGATTGCTTCACGGTTCTACTGGAGACGCATGAAACTACATATAAAACATTATGTAAAAAGTTGTGAAACTTGTCAAAAAGCAAAAGCATCCAAAGAAAAACCACAAGGTCTCTATCAGTTTAATGAAGTACGAAACCGACCCTTTTCTGAGATTCAGTGTGATGTACAGGGCCCATTTCAACGATCCCTGAAGGGAAAGAAATATATCTGTACAGTATCATGCGTTTTCAGCAAATACCTAATCCTAGGCTCATTAAGAAACAACACAGCAGAAGAACTCGCTGAGTTCCTAATTACAAGAGTGTTCTTGATATTTGGCCCCTGTGAAAAATTAAAAACAGATCAAGGAACAAACTACACCGCAACGCTAACAGCACAAGTAATGAAACTCCTTGACATAAATCATGAGTTTGGCTCAATCGGATATGCTGCCGGCTTGGGCGTAACGGAGCGCACGCATGATTACATCAACAACAAACTGCGTATGTTAGCGGAATCCAACATAAAAGATTGGTGTCAATTTCTTCCCTACATTGCCTACTCCTACAACACATCAATTTCCGCCAGTACGGGTTTTACTCCATTCATGACAGTTCTTGGTTACGAAGCACTTCTCCCTACTGAATTACACCTTGGCGCACACAGGTACGGATTAGTTAATGAGATCACTAATCGAATGGAAATTGCAAGAGACATTGCACAACAAAATCTCCTACAAGCACAGCAAATAGGAGAAAAGGTGCTAAATAAGAAACGAAGACCTGCAAAATTCCAAGTAGGAGAAAAAGTATGGGTAATCCGATTGGCACGTAAGAAAAATCTCTCCAAAAAACTCACTACTGTATACACTGGTCCAGTAACAATAATTGAGGAAGGGAAAGTTCCAGTACTTTTCATGGTACAGGATACTGAAACAAAACGCAAGCAAAAATACTGGCTTCATTGCAGTAAACTCAAGAAATACGTGCAACGAGATTGGAATTTATTAGGCATCAAAGATGTGCCAAAAGTCGACCAGGAAACGAAGGATGACCAAGGAGACAGCGATGATACGGTGATACTTACCAAATATCACGTAGACGAACCGGATGTAAATAACGATGGAAGAAACAATGATGACACGAGAAACGAAGATGTCCTAAGAAATGAAAATGATGATGCAGCCAACAATATGCCATACTTACCAAGAGAAGATGATCAATGGGTCAATGACGATGACGATGACAACAACATGCCACTACTTGACTTTGGTCATCTTTGGTCATCTCACACAAATTGAATACACGGAGAATGGAAATTCTTCGTTCATCATCAACATCATCACAAACGCAGAGATCAGAGATCTACCATCATCATCACAAACGCAGAAATCAGAGATCTGCCATCATCATCACAAACGCAGAGATCAGAGATCTACCATCATCATCACAAACGCAGAGAGAGAGACGGCCTTCAATACGCAGAGACGGAATTTCTCCCATCATCATCAACACAAATGTCAACCTGCCGAAAAACACGCACGCAATATTTACGCATAATACAGATCGCACACTGATTTTCAATATCACGCATTCTACTCTAAAAACGCACAAAGCATCACGTAATAACCAAGTCGTGTGCAGTATATATATGAACAAAAATCCGCGAGTCTCCAACAGTCACCTTCCAGACTACATACATTTCATTGCGTACAATTTCGTCTCCTCTTTCACAGAAATACACATTCCCAAGTGAATTCCCCATAAGTAAATTTATTTATTTTTTCCACATTCCCAAGTGAATTCCCCATAAGTACATGTTTTTACACATTCCCAAGTGAATTCACCATAAGTACATTTTTACACAGTCCCAAGTATTATAGTCAAAAAGTACTTTGCCCGATCAAACAACTCAGAAAAGAAATCTCTTTCAGAAAATCTCAAAACTACGTAAACACAGATATATAAACAGCAAGCAGAAAGCAGAAATAATAAACCAAGTTGAAGTTTTCACGCTCATCCGTTGAAGCACAAAGTACAAGAATGTGGCGAGAACTGATCACTCTCTTCATCCTTCTTGGAATAGCGAATGCTGATGACAGCGTGACACTCAGCTCTGGATTTCGCCTCAAGAAGATAGACAAGATATTCCATGACGGAAGCATATCAGTGAATTATCAGATGGAGATACCAAACATAAGCACGGCCGTGCAGAATCATACATGTTCAGAAGAAAGTGATTTGTGTAAAGCAGTAACAATGATACACAAATTTGCTGAAGCATCAATGAAATTACTGGAGCCTTCTTTACCAAGTGTGGAGGATATAATCCCCATGGCGAGCTCAAGGAGAACTCGAGCCCTTGAGTTCATAGCTGATGGCTTCCACTGGTGTTGTGGAGTGGCAACTGCCTCCAACATCCGGACGCTAACACATCAGCATGAGGACCTCCTCCATCACGTTGAGTATCTACAATCGCAGTTAACACAGGCTCACATGAACGCAGTAAGACAAAGGTATCTCACAAATAAGCATATAGAAGAAATAGAAGAAATTTTGAGCAGTCAGAATTCGGTGCTAATCGATAGCACATCAATCTTAGCAAAAGTAGTACACAGAACAGCGGTAGCATCATCATGGATAAAAACCATGCTGCAGTGCTATAATAGTCAAATCCCAACCATAATTCTGCATAATGAAACATTAAGGAATGATTTGGTAGATTTGCAAGAAAGCATCCTACCACTGGGAAAAATGTTGGCAATCAGTTTAAGAGATTTTCACTCATATTTTCATATCAAAACTACCAGTTGCTTCTTCGCAAATTCTGCGTTGATAATGAGCATAAAGATCCCAATAATCACAAGAGACAGTTCTTTCCAACTTTACGAAATCACTCCTCTTCCGATGATTTTTGGAGATAAATTATGCACAGTAAGAAGCGATGAGCATATCGCACTGGTACGAAACACAGAGATTTTTCCATTAAAAGGGCAACACGCACATAGTTGTTTGAGTGAAAAACTGTGCTTTGCACCTCAGTTTGCATCACACATTTCACACAACAAAAATTGTCTTGAGCAAGCACTCACAGGGAATGCTACAGCAGCAAATCTTAAGAAAGCATGTAGTATGGAGTGCTCACGTCAGAATTTTTCGAAGCCATTAATTACGCAATTAGGAGACAAGGAATTTGGCATAATTTTTCCAAACGCAACATTCAAAATTGCATGCGAAAACAAAAGTGACACGCACATAGACACGACGGATCAGGTTGGCACGTACATCGTACATTTACTATGCGCTTGCAAAATCCACATTCATGACATCATCATTTCTCCCAACTATCCATGTATCCAAGACACGTCAAACGATCCTATCATAACAAAGATGCTCCCAATTGCATGGAGTAATGAGGACATAGACATTCCTGAAAGAAAAACTGACACAGTCCATTCAAACTCGGTCATAAACAAAAACTGGGAGTATGAAATGGCTTAACTAGACTTATCAGCACCGATGCCCCGTCAGTTTGAACCAGATTTTCATATGAAATCTGCACCAGTCATTTCCTATACCACATTAGGTATCACATTATGCATCATACTTGCGGTGATATGCATAATCTGGAAAGGAAATGCCATCTTCAAAACATTTAAATTCCTGCTAAATCCAATTAGCATGGCAAAATGGATTTTTGCATCACTTGCAACTCACGCACAGGTCACTGAAGGGAAATCATTGAATGAATCAAACTTTCTGAATGAATCAGAATACACCTTGTTTATACTGTCAGCAGAAACAGCAAAAATAGTTTTACTGGTAGGTATTTTCATCATCCTGCTGCTGACATTCCTGAAATTACGGCAATCTAGATTACTGACCTTATTTAGCGAAGAATTTCGTCCATTCGACTCAGGAAAGATCAAAATAACAACAATTGACCGAAAAAATCCATCTGCACCGGCACAATCCATTCAGCATACCTTCCAAACAGGAAGTGTGAATACACAAGCACCATATTCGGTTAATGAAAGACATACAAAATTAATGGATGAACTATGTCTACGTGCAATCAAGCAGACAACCCACCGACAGGAACCATATATAAACTAACGGGTCCTCACCGTTTTTACTGCAGTCTGTTGTCAACCACCCTATCTCCAACTACATTTTTTTTTTCGTTCTCAACATTCAAAGTTTCCAATCATTATATTTCCATTCTTCAAATCATTCCATCATCAAATTTTTGCTACGCAGGAACTTTCGAATACGGCCACGCAGGAACATCCAAAATAAACTAGTAAGCAATTCCATTTTATTTTTCTTTACTATCCAAATTTTGCAATGGCACCCAATTCCTACTGGAATCCTAGAAAGAGAGGTGACGAAACAGTGATAGGCAGGGATTCATTTCTCTTTTCCTTCATGTCTATACTGCACTATGTGCAAACAGCATTGAGAGGATGGGATCCTCATAACCCACCTTTTGATATCACCACTTATGCCGCTTTAGAGCATTTTCAAATTTTTCTCTCTGAGATCATCATACTGATTTTCCAGGCCAGATTAGCTTTTGTGGGAGGTGATCCCACATTACAATTAGCGGACTACCAAACAGCTAGGGCATTAATTGAGGCTAGGTACATTCCAACTGTCTTGCCAATTCAGAATCATATTACAACTGCAAGGGTAGCGGAGATGTTTACCCACACCTTTACATCTCTCCATAATATAACAGGTAGTTCAAACACAGAAAACGCGGGGTTATTAATGGGCTTTAGCTCACTAATTTTATCGGTGACGGATTTCCTAAAATCTGCCTCAGAGGCACAACAAAACGATCTTCCTGGATCATCAGGCAATATTCCTAAAGTACCTTTAACACATCAGTGCATCATTTGTAACTCCAAGGAGCATACTGCAATCAACTGTCCATTTGAAGCAGTTGATGCCTGCTCCATATGCCATGAAGATCATCCATCAGATTTACATTACCCCGAAGCTTTTCGCACAGCTACCACCACACTTGCAGAGTTAGATAATAGATTCCAGAGCATTGGTATCACGGAACATCACAATAATGGTGATGCGGCGTCAGATTCATCTTCAGACTCTTCAGAAATGCCACCACTCGAAACTGCGCCTCCGTCAGCAAGAAATAACTACCTCGTCGCCTTTCAATCACCTATTAACTCCCCATCTCCCTTTTTCCAGATCCCTCCTCACTTTTGCACTCACCGTTACAACCAACGGCGATTGGATAGATGCTACTATTGCAAGAAAATTGGGCACAAATGGCGAAATTGTCGCAAAATGAAAATTGAGTGGTGTAATATCTGCCGCGAGCGGCTTCATCTCCATCAACCATGCTTTCATGTTAACCCAGTCTCATAATTTTTTTTTTTTGTCTCTTACACAAAAACTCATACAATTTTTTTCCCCCTTTGTTTTTCTGCTCATATAGCCAAAATTCATAACTCGGATCATCATTTTTAACATAATGCCTGTGTCTACACTACCTAGTGACTTAGTCACAGCAACAAGGAATGTAGTTCTATCACTATTAGAAAGTATTTTGCAATCTTTGTCCACTCGTGCCATTCGAACACTTCAAAAATTAGAATATTATACATTTCCAGATAACTCTGGTATCCGCACCAAAAAAGCGATACGCACGCAGTATCTTAACACTTTCTACAGTGGACTAGTTCATTTGAAAGAATATTTACACATTCGAATAGAAATCTTTTTCTCTAACGCAGATAACTTCGTACCTAGAGACATTTTTTCTGGTACTTGTAAAAACATAGCTCGCAAATTCCAGGCATTATGTGTGTCATCAATACAACATGACATGATGCCCCAACAGGCATTACTCAGCAAATATTTAAAGTGTAATGCAATTGCACTTAAATGTAATTTGGAATTGCTTACGCACGAATTAGGAAGTTATGGCCTATTTAGTTCTGCAAGTAGTTTGCAAATGCAAAATTTCATTGAACATAAAACGAAAAGAACGGTTGACAACGACATTGCAATGTTTGGCGTCTTCATTTAGTCTTCATTTGATCTTTCAAAAGAACAAACATTTACTCCTATTTTCTTCTGTTCTCAAATTAGTCTTGTAATGTTGGAAGAACACCAATAAATTTCTAAACTTGCCTTACACAGAACAAAAGTTTTCTACAGTGAGCTGGCTGAAAAAGCAAAAACATTCAGAGTGCTTGTTTGCAAGTGATCGTTTCCAAACGTGATTGAACTAAGTGACTAAACAGTGACAATATAAACTTTTCTCATCACAAAACAATAGACATTAATAAACTAAACACTACAATCCAAAAACGTGCTGTTAAACGTGTAAAATGGCAGAAACATTCTCGTTCTCACGTAAAGCCATTGACAACATAATCCGCAAGTTGGAAACCCAAAATGGGTTCGGTCTACGAAAAATGACATGTGTGGAACGCCAAGAGTTGGCTTGCTATCTCCGGTTGACTTCCTTGAAAGTCGACGTCCTAAAAGAATTTCGACCATGGCCTACACACTCTGTAAATACCAATATCTACAGCTCTTCTTATGTGGCGGACCATACCTCTCGTACCACTGGTCACCTATGGCCAATGGAATTTACCCCAGGCTACGCTCCTGCTGGTTTTGGATCCGTCATGACAACATCCGATGATCCCATTGAAGCTTTAGATTTGTCCATACCCCGTCTGCCTGACAACAACAACGCCGCGGAAGTAATGCCACAACCACTATCTCAACCACCGTTCCAGCTACCATCACAGACACCACCACGGCCACCATCACGGGCTCAATCAACTGCTTCCGTGGACAGCGGGTCCACCGCGCCACTTCCTCGCCGTAACCCAATGATTTCGGGGTACACGCCAGCATCACCACCCTCGCCGTGTTTTGAGTATTCATCATCATCATCATTCATCTCTGACTCATCCACTTACTTCTCCGGCTCCGTTGGGGAGTTCATGCGGTCTCCTGAGATCAGAAACTGGGACATGGAGGACAACGACTCGGTTTTTGAATCACCAGCGACTTCCCCAGTTTCTGAATCGCTTCTGCCACCGGACTACATGCATGACGATCTAGATATGCCACAACAGTCGCCACCACCATACCGGACGCCATCCCCGTGGAGCCCATCCCTTTCTGAAAGGGATATGGATGTATATGATTACGCGGGACGTGACATCAAGCCGGACTTGGCCACTCTGGACATTACTTCAGCCATCAAAAATCGAGCTTCCACCTAGGCAGTTTTGGGGACCACACATCATCCGTCATCGTTAGAGTAAATACTAATTTAGTAATACTATTTAATTTTAGCATACCATTATTTAAATATTTTTTTTTCTCCATAACGTACTTTATTTCGTTCAGATTTTTTTTACGTGGCATAATTATGACATTTTTTTTTTTCATTCAAAATTTTTTATGCACATGAATGATTTGGGTGATTTATGTTCTGTTACTCAGTTTGGGTATGTTTGGATAAGACTTTCGACAAACTCCCAAACGTACGAGAGAGAAACTCTGACGCAAGTCAGCTACACAATCGATTAGGTAGTTTTTTTTTTTCATTACAACTCAATTCTAATTTTTCAAATCATGCTGGTTAATACAAGTAGCGTTCTCACAAGGAAATTTCTTGTGAATGCCCCTGGTGGGTAATCAATTTCGATTCCAATAATATGAAGTCGAATCCTATTGCACATTGCATACGTAACTTTAACGCTATATGGCTGCATATTTGTACATTGTACTTCCGCAGCATCGTCTCATGACAGTGTGATCTGTCCAAACCCAGCATTCCCCTTTCAAATTTATCTTTTGCCCTCCCAAGTAATTTTTTTTTTCACAAATCGTTTGTTGTAGCAGAGTTGCCTCCGGGATCGGACCTTGTCAATTGGGTAGTTGAATGTTGGACTCTTTGCATTATCCTTTCTGTGTGATAGATAGTTGCATCATCCCCATCATTCCTTTTCCTTTTCTTTGTCGTTTCTTATATTTTTTTTGGCTCCTAAATACGTTCAGTACACTCACACGTTAGCACGGATTTTTTTTCTCGTGGGGCGGGTACGACGTGTGTACTTAACGTATACCATAATTATGCCATCATACTTTATACGATATTTTAGTAACATATATACATATTATATTTTAATTTTAAACAATTTTTACTATTTTCAAACAATCAATATTATTTCTATTAGTTAGAATTCAAATTATAATACTAACGTTGAGAGAGGGATTTCTACTAACACTGAACAATTTTGGTAAACCTATTATATCCATTTTTACTGATTATCTTATCGTAGGGTAGGGTAGATGTGATGATGCTATTGCACATCCGTCAAAATAGTACGTGTCAAAATACGCGTATTGTGCGTACGTGTTCGCACATGCGTACAATGCGTGTACGTTTAGGAATTTGCGTATGCGCTAATGTGCGTACTCAATATCAAGGTCACAATAAATTATTATTATTATCAATACGTTAGATATTAGTAGTACATTAATGATTACGTGCAATCATTCAGATGCACACATTTTTGTAAGTAATATATAAGGGAGAACTAAATAAATACAAAGTTAGTTGTACCATTGGACTGATATAGTCCACAACCACATTACTCTTGTTTTGCTGTTACTCTTCATTCCAGCATAATATATACTTCCCACTGATCATCATAACTGGGACATCACACATCCCACACATCTCTCTGGAATATCATACACACTACCATTCCGGGTATTATGCTAATACCGTAACTTAGATAAATCGGTCCTTAGAAATCATAGCTGCTGCCTAGAACTTTTGAAATATGTGATTAATTATTTGAAAGTTAATGGACATTATCAGAAGAGATGATCTTTTCAGTTTGATGCTCTAGTAGAAGATGTTGTGTTTTAGCTTATGACTAGGCTTTTTATACCAATAGTTGAGGAAGGTCGAAATTTGTTACCTAAGTGCGTAACAAGTAAACAGAGTTTATCATAACAACAAACACGTTTTCCTATACGCAGGCGGTAACAGATAATTTGTCAGCAAACACAGGAAAACAGGTTTGATTGTTTCAGGCAGTGACGCACGCATACTATAAAAGTAAAGGTTGTGTCTGTCATTGAAACAAATAAACAATTTTTTATTTTGTTTTCTGAAATCTACTATATAATTTTGTAAACGCTCGATTTTATAGCCTTAAAAAACGTTGTCAAGCCCTCATGCACAAATTCCGAAATTCAACCTTTTTTGGTGGATGCTTTCACTCCGTTTTGTTTCCACTTTCCACATACGTAATACTACTGAACATAATGCATAGTGAAAAAACATCCAGTCTTACAATACTTTAAACACAGTTATTTTTAATTTAGGAAAAGCCTGACGAGGCAATGAGTTGTCAGGATCAAGCAGAAGGTTGGATGAATGGACAACTGTTGTTATAATGGATAGATAACTTGGAAATGGCATACTGCTTTACCAAAAACGTTTATAATGTATTACCTATTAAATATATTAATTTTCTATGCTCCTATTTTTCTATCTGAAAATGTAAGTTGGGTAATATGAAAATAAATTTATTAACGATTGGAGTTGCCACAGTCAAAATGTTTACAGAACTCTTTTTTTAATTCCCAATTAATTAATCATTTTAAAATTCTCAAAGAATTTATTGTTGTTTCCGGTTTAAGACAATTTGATGACGTAATATTAAAACAGCAACATTTACAATCTCTGTATTGCAACTGATTGCATTAAACACAGCATCGCTGACCCTGTCTGCAAGGATATGGGTCATCGTAGTGAGCGTCTCGGTATCTTTCTTGACATTGACGATCCTCGCATCTTATTCCCCGTCGGCCAACGTGATCCTGACAAGTAACTGCTCTTTGGTTTCCTCTTTGTGTGTCTAAAAATTTAAAATGACAATAATTTTACTTTTTATTAAAAATTGAGAATTGGTTGAAGCATATATTTTTGTTAGGGTTTTGAATAGAAGGTACTTACGTGTTTCAAAGACGCACAAAAACAGTATGACACAAGTCACCATGAAGAAACGTCGGCTTTGAAAATGCATGGTTGTTAACTAGGTGATTAAGGAGCTAGTTGTGTTTAAATTAAAAGTTTAAGAAGTTTACAACTTGAAAAAAGCTAACCTTTTAAATTAGTGGTGTAGGAGTAAATGGTATTGTTTACTGCACTTACACAAGCTTATATAGCAAAATTGAAAAATACGTGCTATTCTCCTTGTGCTGGCTTGAGTCTCATTTTGTGCCTCCTTTTTTGTTTTGTTGTGCATTTTTCTCAATTTTTGTATGCTTTATTGGAGCTAACTTTTCACAACAAATTGTAAATTAGAATACTGGATGTGGCGCTGGGTTAGTATGACTGGTATGACTCATTCAACTCCGGTTTGAATTAAATTTGCATGAGGTTGCGAGCTGGTGCGCAGTGCATGCTCAGCGTGGATTGTGTGCAGGAATGAAAATGTTTACATGACTCATGACATTTTGCTTATGAAAACGTAAACAATGACATGCGTAGCAAAAATATATTAATTGAATATGATCTCATTAAGGTTTTGGTTTTGGTAAACAATGGGACAAATAAATACATTTTGCATCGTTGTAGCAAAAATGAGTGTTTTAATTCTTTTACTTTAGCATTGTTAATGCATTTTGTGTTCTATACAGGATTAGCAAATTTGCTTGTTATGAAATCAGAGAAAATTCTACAATATTTTCGCTTTTTCCTAGTATTTAAATAAACTCAAAATTTTGATGCTGATTTTACTCCCGGAATAGAAGTCAATTAAGAAATATAATCCGTATTATATCTAATTAAACACAGCACCGTTCATCCCGATTGCAGGGATATGGGTCATCACAATAAACTGGTCGGTATCCATCAGGACAACTACGCTGGTATCGGTCGATGCACTTTACACCTCGATAACCAGCTTGATCCTGACAAGTGATTGCATCTCCAAGTTCTAAAAACGAAAAAGCCAACCTTATTTAAAAACAAAATTGTTAATAAAAGAATTAAAATGTAACTGCAATAAGCTTACGGATTTTCAAGGCGCAAACAAAAAGTAGCGTAGTAGTTGCCACCAACAAATAACTGTTTTTGAAAGCCATAATATTTTATGACCAAAACGTATCGAATTTAACTTTATTGATGATTTTGAATAACTGAAAATATCCTAATAGATTTCAGGTTGGTGATGCCAAAGTCAATGATGTTTTATTTGATCCCTGGCTCTCCTTTTATACCGCAATTTTTGGAACGAGTTTGAACCCAATAATCTCAAATATTGTTGAATGCAATAAAATATAAGTATGATACATTTTAGTAAATGTGGCCTATGTCAATTGTTATTTTTGATTCTGCAGTATCTACACATGTAATGAAAAACATGTATCCATGAATCATGCGATTGTAAAGCTTTTAGATGATTTAGACTTTTGTTGATTATTACGCGTACCCAACAACCTGTCAAACTTATAATCAGCCCACACAAGCATATTTTAAAATATAATGCATTTACTAGTTTTAATTTTTATTTAATATATTATTTAAACTTCAAAATGTGGTTTTTCTAGTTTTATTATTAGAATAAAAGTTGATATAAAAACACGAATTATAATTTCAAGTAAGAATGACAAAACGAATGACACCTAGGCTAGGCTTAAACAGCATCAGCTAGAACACAATTTCTAGCATATAATTTTTTGCATTTCAGATTATAAAGCAGTGTGTACTCATGGGTTCAATTTTGGTAATTTTGAATGCCAACGTATTTGTTTATTTAAATTGATCAATATGAAAGTATATAAGTATGAAAAGGCTGCCTTCCATATTTGGTCTGATTAAACACAGCATTGTTCCTCCCGATTGCAGGGATACGGGTCATCATAACAAACTGGACGGAATCCATCAGGACAGTGACGCTGGTGCCGACCGATGCATCTTACACCTAGACTACCAGCTTGATCCTGGCAACTGATTGCTTCTCCTAATTCTAAAATTAACATAATATGAAAATTTATAATTACGCAAATTAAAATGCATGCACAATAAACTTACCTATTTCAAAGGCAAAGATAAAGAGTAGCACAATAACTGCCACCAACAAATAACTGTTTTTAAAAGCCATAGTTTCTGGTACTAGTTGATTCTCAGTGTATTGATGATTTTGAAAATGACAATTTCAGAATAGCTTTTCGTCTGATGATGAGAAACTCAATGATGCTTTGTCTGGTGACAGACTCCACTTTTATACCATACCTTAATGCATAATGGTAAACTATAGGACTAGGCCTATATGAGGTTTTAGATGGTTATAACGATTTTTTAAGAAATTCATTGAAAAACGTTGTGATTTGTCAATTCTAGTAATGCTCAAGTAAATAACCGGTTTTAACTTTTGTTGACCTTAACCCAAGTCGTACCTAACAATCTCACGTACTTTTATTCAGCAGGCGCAAGCATGATACAATATCTTTAGCACACTAACGTTTGAACTCTCTATGACAAATTGTGTTCTGACTTTTATAACGATTTGAAGAATAATCTGAAATCATTGAATTAAAAACATGACTCATCATAACAATCTTCGTCCGTAGTGACCACCCTCAATACAACAGCTTTTTGCACATGCAATTTAAACCACAAAAATGCTAAATTAGACAAAAAAAATCTTGGTTTCATGTGATGACGGAAAATGACTCGTCATGGACTTATAGCCAGAACGTTTTCATGCACAACAACAATTTTATCTGCTTTTATTTTTATTTTTTATCCCATTTTTATGTTACACCATAATGATGTTTTTAGTGCAGTGCTGGGAAATGAAACAATGTAAGGTTTTCTTTTTGTCATATTTTCCTGCTTTTTCAACATTGATTTCTAACGCGATGATTATGGATTGATTTTTGAAACATTGATTATGTGAGATTTTTGTGATAGCACGACTTGTTCCTCATGCTCTGCCAAGAGCAGCAAGTGCGAAGCAAAATCCTACTAGGCAAACATAAATCCAGTATGCCGTACAACATATAGAGTACTTAAGATAATATAACGATGCATTAAAGTTGTTCCCATCACTTCGGTTTACGACGAAAATCCGCTTGCGCAATCCTTTATGGGTACAATTCAGCTTTCCCTCTCAAGATTGCATGAAATGTTCCAGTTGTAGATGGTTGGTAAAAGACAGTAAATTATATGAATGCTACATTATTCATTGACGAAATTCAATAAATTTGGTAACATAGGAATTCTAATAGGTTGATCATGAGTCTTGTAAGGGTGTTAAAAATTGCGTAAGAGATCCATCCCAAATAGATGATACAGAAAACCCGCGGTTAAGGTTGATGGTGTTGTTACTGAATATGTGTAAATGCTCTTTGAATTGTGTAATCTTAAAATATATTTATCTATTTATCTCGTATGGATCATTGGTGTTCCTGTCTCATAAAGTGCGTCCAAGCTGATATATATCACCATGCCTTCGAACTTGGTTGCCATGCCACAGGTTGTTAATTGTCATTATGCCAATTCAAAAACAATCATTTTAATATTTTACAGATAATATATATTGGAATGTATGAAATGGAAATGGAATATTCCATAGTAATCTATAATAATTGATAATATTGTAATATATAAAAATCAGAAATAATATCATTCAGATTCAAATTAAGTTGCAATTTCAAATAAACTTACTCGCAAAACGGTGTACCAGCCATGCTGTTTTCTTTTTTCAATTCCATAACCACACTATGCTACAGAGAAAAACGTACCGCTGATCCAAACCTTTCTCATTTGATTTATACTGTAGAATTGCATTCAGTATACTATACTCTAAGATGTGCAATCATTTACCACATATTGATGAAACTGACAAGTTGTTAAGAATGATATTGGAATGACCCTGTTATTATTGTTGGTTCACCCTTTTAGCAGAATGTAAGCAATTTCCGGGATAGCTCTGTTGGGAACCAAGGACATTGTCGTAGGTTGCAAGTGTATGCAAAAAAAAACACGTGACCTGCGATACATTTAAAAAAACAAGCATTTTTTGCGTTTATTTAGTTACATTTTTAAACACAAATATTACAGTGGTTTTTTCATATGTAAATGCAGTGACAATCCATAAACTTATTATTTGCAATTTGAATAGACTCTTGTTCTATCAAATAATTACATGTTTAATAAAATTGTAAATATGTTCACAGAAAAAGCAATATATCTTGTAATAATTAGTTTTTACAGCATAATGTATAGCCACCTAACACACATATTTTTAAAATCCAGACGTTTGTAATACTTTTTCTTAAATGCATACTTCTTCAGTAGTCAAATGGGAAGTTTAGAAGTTATTAAATGTTAGAGAAGCTTTGGATTAATATTGTTATTAGATGTTTACAAGGTGCATGTAGCTTTTTGGTATTTGCGTTTTTAAAGAACAATCTAGTGCAGATTATTTTCAAACTCTTCCTGCCGATTCTCCGCCAACTGCTTGTATTTTGCATAGCCATCCTGCAAAAAGTAGTCTGTACCAGTGTTGTTGGATTTCCAGTGATGTGATTTGCAATCTTCAGCATTTGGTGTCTTTTCACCGGCCTTTAAAATATTTAAATTATTAACCAGTAAAAATATGCTAAATATTTGGAAAAATGGTTTATTTACCTGTTTGCTGAATCCCTTTCCATATCGCCACAAAGTGCAGTAATACTCCGAATTCCGAAAGTCGCACTCATACGGAACCACTTTGTCTTGAAAGGATTTTGCTGATTGCAGAATATCCTGCTGTTTTCTTGCATGCAGCTTGAAAAGTGACTTGGCAATTTCCGCATTGTTGCACACACGGACTTGGCCATGATCACACACTTCATTCAAAGTGCGCTGATGAATACGAGCGCAATCATTGGGTTGATCATCCTCCACATCAATGCTCATCACCTTTCCATTTCCCAAATAAAGTGCGTAGTGGGGATTAGAACCCCGATGAAATTCCAGCACGTCACCTAATGCCGCTTCCTTCTGAACTTGTGTAGCGTGGGGCTGTGCATGTTCAACGTCAACGTCATCATTATCAAAATGAACTGTGGAAATAATAATATATGACATAACATTAGTATTATATATTTTTATTTAAGAACTAATTTCTGATGAAAATAAGCTTTAAAAAATATTAAATGTGTTTTTACCTTCTCCTGAAGTTTTCTCTGTTTGTCCATCCAAAAAGTTTTGGTAGTTTGTTGATGCGTCGTGAAACGACATTTTTTGCGTTTTAATTAGAAATGTTTGCTTATGTCCTTTGCGTTCTTGTTATTTTTAAGTCAATCACTGTTACAGCAAGAAATAAATTTTTTACACGACCGTCCACCAGAAAATCTAACTCAGCAATAAACGTTTTTTCCAACGTGAAATTCTGCTGCTTCAGTATCTTAGGCATACTAAATCCAACGTCAAGCGTAATGCAAACAAAAAGTGTGTGTTGTAAGCTATCTGCCAAAGTATACCAAAATTTTGCAGATATTTATTCTCGATAGCTAACTTTGTCTGTATTCTGGTTGTCCGTCCATATTATCAACTGTGTGCCAATTTCTAATTCTTTTCAACTCTTTGTGGTAATTTAAACACCTTTTTGGTTAAGTCAAACATGGAATAATATTTTATTTTTAATAAATCAAGCCAAACTCAAAACCCACACAATGCTGATTGACATGTTTATCACCTTTTGTGTTTGTTTTTGTTATTGCAGTTTTTCGCGAACATTCTGGAATACTCTATATCTGCATGTTTTTTGTAATAAAGGAAAAACGTTTTTGCTAATGCCAACTCTATATAATATGTTGTGGTAGCTGGTTGTGCTATACACCGTCCAGCTCTTTTGTAGAGCTTCGTGTGCACACGGTTTGTCCTTGAGTGCTTTTCTCTCTGCTGCTCCGCTAACGTTGCTTGCACTAGGTAAAGGCTTTTATGTTTTGAGCTTATACACAGCTAAAAGGCACGAGGAAATTCGTACCCAATAACCTCTTGCTGGGCTGGAGCTCAGGCTGAGTAATATAGGTACGTATAAGCACTATCCAGTATGCTGAATTTTGAGCTGTGTGTTACGAAATGGGTTTTAGATGCAATATGATGGATTGATGGATTTAGTTATCAATACCAGCATAACTGGTTTAATAAGCGAATAATTAATCATTGTTTAATTTGGTAAAAATCAATGCAAAAACATCAAACAGAAAGGATTGAAGTTGGCTTTAAAAAGCACGCATATATGCTACTTGAAAAAATGAGCATTTTGCAATGTCATGTCTCTAGACTGGATAAGATTTTTGAGTGTGAGAATGTCTGGCTTCATGATTGATTTCTTAATATTTACAGGACGCCAAAAACTTGATTGGCCACGTGCAATTTTCATGCATATTTTTAGGACGTTTTGAAGCTTCAGGTACTTTCAACAAAAGCCATTCGTGTGAATAAACCAAGCTAATAATTCGTCGTTGAAGTAGAACGAGTTTCACCAATTTCCCCGAATTTTTAGGTATAAAAGCTTACTCCGAAACAAAAAGAAGCATCATCCACTCCAAAATTCTCACAGTGAAAGGTTAGTTATTTTGGAATTCTTTGAAATAAAAGACAGAAAAAAAACTTTGAGTTCAGCAAACATGATTCCCCAATTCAGGTATTTCTTGTTGGTGGCTTTTGTGCTACTATTTGTTTGTGCCTTTAAAATACGTGAGTTTATTTCAAGTGTATATTTTAACATGATGTGTTTTATGAGAGTTAACAAACAGTTTTTTAATTTGTAGAATCCGGAGATGCAATCAGTTGCCGGGAACAGGCCGGGAGCGCGGGCGCAAAATGTGTAGACTACAATTACCGTAGCTGTCCGGATGGACTGCAAGCGGTTTACTATGATGACCCATACCCCTGCAAAATCGGGGATAGGTGTTGTGTCTAATTCAACGATTTAGTAAGGACTTGTTTTTTCAGGGTCAGGAGCATGTACCTATTCATCAGTGAAACAGTAAACAGGAAAATGTTTTCTTACAATATTTTTGAACTGTAGATATTCTGTTTCGAGCTGATTTTGAATAAAATACATGCCAATATTATTCCGACACTAAAAACAACCGTTTTTCAGTTTTAAGTAATTGTCAAGTTTTATTGCTATTTACCTAAATTATTATGGACCATATTCAATGAAAACATAAAAACGCAGGACAAAATGTGCTAGAAATAGCTTTCAAGTCACTTCATGTAACGCAAAGACCAAGACTATTTATTATTTTGTACATGCAAAGTTATTTATGTTTCAAATACGAAATTACATAGTTAAATTATTGTGCACTTTTACTACACAGCGAAATCGTTCCCAGTGCAGACGAAAGGAAGATATTTACCTTATTACAGCATTTCTCGCTGAATAATTTTTCATTTTTATGAATCTGATTTCAATCTGCGTAGCTTGTCATGAGATAATAATATGTTAAAATGTCAACAATTTGAGTTGATTTTGAAAACAGAACTGGAGTACTATAGAACAATTTATCGATTATTTTCATACTCTTCCAACCGATCTTCTGCCAACTGCTTGTATTTTTCATATCCGTCTGTTACATAGCACTTCGTACTTGCTGGCATAAAACTCCGGCAGCAAGATTTTGATTCAGCAGCATTCCACTTTTTCTCGGCGGCCTATGATACAATAAAAGCAATCACACAAAGTCATTCAAAAACTAAATTAAACTACTTTACATACTTTAGCTAACTTGCATTCAATTTGGTGTTACCTGCGTGCTAAATCCTTTGCCATATCTCCACAAGCTGCAGTAGTACTCACAATTGCGATAATCAAACTCATACGGAACCACTCTGTCTTCAAAAGACTTTGCTGATTTTAAAATATCTTGAGGATGTCTTACTGTCAAATTAAAATGCAACCTGGCAATATCCTCATGATTCCTTATGCGAGCATTACCATCATGACACACTTCACCCAAGTTATGTTGCCGAACGCGTGCACTATCGCTAGATGGATTATCCTCCACGTCAAGGCTCATCACCTTTCCATTTTCAAGGTAGAGTGCGTATTGAACATGAGAGCCCCGTTGGAATTCCAGCATGTCACCAAACTGGGCTTCCTTTCCGTGGTCATTATCAAACTGGGAACCTAACAAAGCAAAATAGTTTTCTCTATTAAATTGAAATCACTTAATTTGATTGATTTTTAAAACTGTTGCTACCTGTATTTGTAGATGCGTCATGAGACGACATTTTCATGCTTTATAAAAAAACGTATTTGGTACTTTATTTTCTAATGGTTGGAATGAAAATGCTTTCATGACTGCACTCAAGAGAGTCATTACCAGTAATAAACAGCAGACCCGTTAGCTACTATTTTAGTTTATACATAGCAAATAGGAATTAACTTCAGGTGCGACCGACAAAAGTGTGCAAGTTTCAAAATTTATAATCCTGTGTTGCTTATTATTAAGTATGCTAATCACATGCTGCATTTTGATGAATAGCTTGTTTTGTCTACGTTTTTGGGTACTACAAAGCACATAAAATATGCGAAAATTGTTTCTCCTGGAATGGGGTCCAGTCTAAAATGTTTGAAAGGATTACCATGTAATAGAATTTGAACGTGTCCTGGAAAACTGAAACTAGCCTCATTTTTAATAGCTCAAAACAGCTTGTACAAAGTCTAATGAGCTACATAAGTGCGCAGAAACGCTTCATTTATACATGTAACGTAAATGACCCCTGCATGAGTATAAACCCGTGAAACGCATTTGGTTAAGCTTAAGTATATAAAATATATAGACACGGCACGGTAGCTTATTTATATTTTCGGGGATTTCGTGCGACTGAGGCGGGTTTTGTAAACATTGCAAAAAAATTATGCCTGCATTTTTATGACCAACAGACTTGTACATAGAGTAACCTTTCAAAACAGCTATATGGTTTAGGGTTGTCGTTATAACAATGAGCGCTTTGTTGGATGTATACGTACACGTACGTATGTATATATACATACCATTTTGTCGTGTTTGCCAGCTTTTATACTAAAATCACATGCAATAGGGGATGTTCGCGTGAATTTTTGCTAAACGTGAATATAAGTTTGCTCCCGAATATCCATTTGCCACTTTGGATACCCATTTTGGTAGTTATAGCGTAAATAATCTCCTTCAACAATTTTTCAATAGATAAAGAAGGAAAAATGCATAAGTGACTTGCCTGTTTCTTGTTTTCTTCTTGCATTCTGAAAAGCTATTTATTAAAGCATTTTCAAACATAGGCTATTTTAAAAGGGCATATACAAATGCATGCAAAAGTTGTATGATTTATTTTCATTTATATTTCTTAACTTAGTACTTTCATATGTTGCGTTAAACTTACACAATCACCCGTGCCAAATAAATGCAAAAAAATGTTCAACTCTTATGGACATATTGAGTGCAATATTTTTTATTTAATATCATTGACTATTTTTTGTCCATTTGGATACACATATATTGGAATGAATGGAAAACCTGTCATGGGTAGTTGGTCCTTTCAAACACAGCATCGCTGGTCACGATTACAAGGGTATGGGTCATCATAGGAAACCTGGCGGTATCCATCAGGGCAATTATTGTACTGTGACCTGTCCACGCATCTAACACCCCGATGACCAGCTTGTTCTTGGCAATTCCTGGCCTCTCCGGGTTCTAAAAACACCAAACATACATATTTAAAAATTGATGCTTGAAAACATTTTTAGAAAGTATTTACAATTAGCTTACGTATTTCAAATGCACAAACAAAAAGTAGAGCAATAGCTGCCACTAACAAATACTGATTTTTGAAACCCATATTTTCTGGCAGAAAAGTTCAATCTGTGGATGAATACGAAAAAATGCAGTTTCAGAATAACTTCCAGTTTTGTGTGATGATATCAAAGTGACTGATGCCGTTTGTTGGCACTGGGTTAGCTTTTATACCAATTTTGTTTGGAAAAGCTGACATGGACACAGAATTGCAAAATTTCGTAAATGCTAATGAACACGAATTATGGACAGAAACACAACTTCCGCAAGCTAGAGACCTTCCACCCAATAACCTAAGCCATTCTAGAGCAAAACAAATTACACAATAAAAAAAGCATAATATATTATTTTTTAAAAACGATAGGCAGATATAAATATTTTAATGTGCGTGTCTTGCGACGGAAATACAGAACTCCCAGAAGCTAAAGACTTTGCACCCAGTAACCCGGTCCACTCTGAAACACAATTAACTATGATGGCAAAACATGATCAAATTTCATGGTTAAAATGGAAATATGATATAAATAACTTAAGGTACCTTTATTAAGCGTGCCTAATGACGGAAATGATTAAAAACATACTTATCCGCACGTTTTGTGAAAATTGAGCAACATGAGTATGCGGGTATGTCATGCGATAATAAAACGTTTTGAAAGTAAGTAATAATGGATAATACACGATGCACTCCAACTCTAAGTGCACAATGGACAGGTTTTTTAGGTTTTAAACCATTTTCATCGTCAGTTTCAAAACGTTTATAAATATAAAATGTGTATTGCTTATTCCAGACCAGATAGACAGGAGATGCTTCAGAAAACTATTTTAGGCAGTTTATATTTAATAATAAATTGACCTTGATACGATCACGGGTTTAGCATTACGCCTCTGTCATCACGATGAGTAACGCAGTGAGTGCAACTGCATGCATAATAAGTTGAGTCACACTGTTTGTTATGCTTTATTGCTGCTTCACGACAATGCAACAAAACAAAGTTATATGGCAATATTTTATTTGTCAGGATAAAATCGTTGGTTTTCCGGAAATTCTAGGCATACTCTCCGAAAAGTCAAAAATTAATCATCACTCTGCAGAAAAATGATTTTTTCCGGGAAATGAATTATTTTTGTCATTTTATTCAAAACTAAGATTCTTTTTACAATACAACCAATGTGTTTATCAATTTGAGAAATGTTAATCAGTCTTTCTTCAATGCACTACTACATTTCTTTGGACGACCTGGTCCCCTTTTAGTACCTAATCCACCTTACATCGCCCTCAGAAGGCATTTCGAACTTATTTTGTATAACAGCGAGAGCAAAGAGCAACAACATGCATGCAAAAATAAGACTTCAAAAACCAGAACAAATACAGACGTACTTGAAGTGATAAGTATATTTTCAAATGAAATATGGTGTACATGCAACTCGCTATCTACAAAATCACTGAATGATTTAAAAAATTTCATACACTTAAGCCAAGAGTTACTAAAAAACTCGCAACTCCATTTTGGCAGAGACTTGTTTTTCAATCTAGCACTGCAACTGCTGCAATGTGCGCATTAGTAGTCAATCGTTTCACAAGCTTTGGAAGCACTAGTGTCGTTTGTTCTCCAATGAAATGAAATATTTTCTTCAGAAATTATCACTTCTTTCCACTTTAATTGCTCTTTTTAATTAAATCACTTACAGTGAGCACTACGCGCTCAAAATCTAAGTAAGAATCGGTACTATCCATCTTACTTGTGCTAGTTTTGCCATCCAGCCAGAGACTGAAGGACTGAATGCTATTTTTCCTTGTACAAACATGTCCCTACAAAAAATTTTCATCTTGTGTTTAGTATGCTAATGACTGTTAAATTTAAGTAAGATGACAAAAATAATTCATTTCCCGGAAAAAATCATTTTTCTGCAGAGTGATGATTAATTTTTGACTTTTCGGAGAGTATGCCTAGAATTTCCGGGAAACCGAAGATTCTATCCGGCAGAGAAATTACATGCCAAGTTATATGGGTGAATATGCAAAACAGTTTTTGCACATAATTTTGTTGTTGTTACTGGTATATTTTTATATCCAATGAATAATACATATTCCTTGTTAGTATTTTGTAGGCAACATTGTATCTTGTTCTTGCATAAATTTTAACAAGATGCTTTTAATTTTTTGTGTAGGAGTTAGAAGTCAAGTGACTTAGTGAAAATATTTCCATTTTTTAAAGATCCATTTTGGAATGTTTTGGTATTGTGTTCAAATGACTAACGAATTGAGTTACCTAAATTCAGATACTCAGTGTTCAAATAGATTTATGTTTAAGTAACTACGCTGGTTTCAAATTTAATAAGTAACAAATTCAGACAATTCCAGATAAGAATAACGCTGCTTGTTGAATGCTAAATAAGTATTCAGGGCGCACTATGAACAACTTGAATGCTAACATTTTTATTAATGGGAATCAATGTTTTGAATAAATTTTGAATAAATTTGAAAACAAGAATGAGAAATTTTGTTGATAATTAAGATGCTTTTGAATTATCCGATACACTTGAATGAAATGTATGCATTACTGAAATTTGGTAGTTGGTTCTGCTAAACACAACATCGGTCATGACGTCTGCAGGGATATGGGTCGTCATAGTAAACTTGTCAGTATCCATCAGGACAGTCACGGTATTCTGATCTGTCCACACATCTTACACCTCTACGTCCAGCTTGATCCTGGCAATTGATTGCTTCCCCAAGTTCTAGAATTTACAACAGCCATATTTTTAAATTCAAATTCCCAAGTATATTTATTAAAAGTGTATTTCCTGTATACTTACGTATTTCAAAAGTACAAAGGTAAAGCAGCGCCAAAGCTGCAAATATCCAGTATCTCTTTTGATCAGCCATAGTAACTACGTTTAAATTTCAGTTTAGTGGTGAGTTTTGAAAATTTGTAGTTTTTGCAGGGCGACACAAAAATAAATGATGAATCTTCATGCTGCTGACTAAGCTTTTATACCAGAATCTTGGATAGAACTGAATTTTGCACTGTTTGCAAAAAACTGCAAAAGCGGGTGTACGCTACTACGAGCACAAATTTAGAACAAAGAAGACAGAAGCTGGGAACTTTGCACCCGATAACCCCGATCGTTGTAAAAACCAGTAAATTATGATAATGAATCATCATAATATGCCGTGCGCAATAATTCTTTTCTGTTTGTCTTTTTCTGTTTTCTATTCAATTATCTGGTTTAGCACGAGCTTTTTGGCACAACTGGCTGAATCCCGCTGAGATACGACGTAGAAAACATGTGAAATTTAATCTATCTAAACTTAAAACATTGCTTATTTAAAGTTTCCGTGATTAAGCATTTCGTAGATTAATCTTAATGCTCTGAACCATACATGCATAATATACCTAGAGTGCGTGCTTATAACGAAAAAATACAAAACAAACCACTTTTCAGCACGTAATGTCAAAACATCTACCAATCTATCATTCGACAATTAGAACATTTTAGAACTGAATAACTAATTAATAGCGTAAATAGTTGCTTTCGACATTTCAAGACACATTTTGGTAAAAAACACAGAACATAACAAACGTGACTTTAAATTTGACTTATAAATACCTGAAATCTTTTCGATTCATATGCGTATGCTAATTTAAATGTAAACAGAGAATAAAAACGTGCATATTTTTTTATACTATTGGTAATCAGATTTAGTAAAGTGAGACTCGAGAGGTTCCAGGAAACTGCATGAATTCCATATTGGAATGATCTTGATCTTATCACTGGTTCAGTATTACACTTTTGCAGTAACGATGGGAAACGCAGTGCGTGCATCTGAATGCATGTCTATGTGCATGAGTCACACCGTTTGTTATGGCAACATATTATCCTGCTTCAGGACAATGCAACAGCAGAAAGTTATGTGGGAAGTGCGCAAAATAGTTCTTGTACATACTTTTGTTGCAGTTGTGGGTATAATTATATGCCTTTTATGCCTGAAAAACAATTTTGCTATTTCATCTTCATAAAATATGCATATAATTTTACCAATTTTATTAGAGCAGTGCCCATGATGTGACTTGTTTATACTTGAAAATGCAAACCGAGTAATTTAGTATTATCGAGTCATGTTTTGAATACAGGAGATAAATTTATTGCTCTACATGAGTAGGTTACATCACAATTTGAAATAAAATATATGGAAATCCTGCCTTTGATACTTGGTCCTTTTAAACACAGCAACGTTCGTTATTTCTGCAGGGATACGGGTCATCATAACTAACTTGGTGATACCCATTAGGGCAGTGATTGTGTCGTGACCTGTCAACACACCTTACACCCCGACGATCAGCTTGATCCTGGCAACTTATTGCTTCTCCAGATTCTATGAATTAAAAGATTTACATTTTAAAGTTGATATATGTAATAAATATTTTAGAATATTGAATATGCTTACGTATTTCCAAGGTGCAAACCAATAGTAGCGTATAGGCTACGGCGAAAAAACATCGATTTTGGAAAATCATATTTGTTGTCAGAAAGTTGGGATATGTTAAAACGTTGGAAGATATTTTACGGCAAAGCTCTCAGTGTGGTGATCGCAAAGTGGATAATGCTTCGTGTTTTTGTCTGTCGAAGCTTTTATATCCAAATGTGGGAAATATTGTAAACAATTTTTTGTAAAGAAGCCTGAGGGTTTTTAGAATAAAAACAACAGCAGAACAGTTTTGCTCTCAGTAACCTCGGATATTCTAGAATAGAATGAATAATAAATATAGTATGTGCCTCGAGTGCATGTCGAGTGACAGACAAGTATAAAAAATTCTTATTTTAACGTACATAATATGTACAATATAATATAATGCAGATATGGGTATTTATATGCTATCTTACCAACACTTTGATGGTGAGCAATTTCTCGACATGCACTTTTAATGCACAATAGCACGTATTTATCATACTATGAATCGTAAACTAAAAATATCATTTTAAAACCTATTTAATATAAACATGCAAATGCATCCCGTAATTTGAAGTTGTCAGTAGAAAAATCTTAAAACTTTTTAAAGATTTTAAATGCAATTATGTTTTTTAAAATCCGGAAAAGCAATCAATTTCCGGGCTGTCACTATGCATATATAAAATTGAATTTTGAAAGCTTTCATCAGAGCTCTTTTGTTTTCTCCCTATACAGTGTTTTTGCCATTAAAATGGGTACGTATATTCCAATAGATGTTGATACGTTTTCTAAAACAATAGCAGCTCCTGAAAATTTTAATACCTGTTATTTTAAGTATAAAATGTTGGGCGGCAATTAGCTGAATAGAACAAGTTTGGCGCCGTTGCACGAAATGCGTTGAGGGCATCCAGTGTCATAATTTAATGGACTTTAGGCAATATAAAACGGTTACCATATTAGGCAGTTTAGAAGTAGTTAAAGGTGAATACTGATGTGAATGGATGCTATACTTATCCTGATGCATTCCGCAGTAATGCAGAAATGCAACAGTGTGTATAGGTAAGCATTTGTTATTGACCTTCACCGGTTGAAAAATAGTGTGAGTCAGCAATCCGGCGAAAACAATTGTTTATTTTGTCAGCATGTCAAACATGAAAACATTTTTTGAATTTAAAAAAGTTCATATGGTATTTTATATGCTTTAAAGATTTGACAGCTTTTGCAGATAAACAAAACAAGTTTTATTACAGCAGTAAAGTTATCAACTGGATTAGCTTGCTGGACAACTGGATATGATTAAATGCTATGTTGGATGATTACGCAATTGGTAACAAAATTCATACTGAGTATATCATACTCTGCCTTGGGCAACATGTACTATGTAAACATACGCCGTGATGCTTTTTATCCTTCATAGCAAAAATGACAATATGTAACTATACAAAAGTTGTGCAGTTGTTGTTGTTGTTGTGCTTAAAAAGGTTGTTGTACCTGATGAACTATGTTAATCTCCTTTCAGAGCCATAGAATTCAAATTATCATTTTTGTTGTTGGTATCGGCGTTAGCACTCAACAAAACAGAAATGCGGGCACAGCGAGGCGACATTTTAAATTTATGACCACTTATATTTATTAATAACAAATTAGAAAAATTAACGATTTTATGAATCTGTAGACATTGTTTGACAGAAACGTTTGATTAAGGTCAAATAGGTTGCGCCGCTGCAAAAGTATGAATTTACAACTGGTTATTATTTTCATATGCACTTTGTCGATACGAATGCATTTTGTATTTTGCATAGCCATCATGTACAAAATAGTCTGCATTTATGCGACTAACAGTCCACCAGTTAAATTTAGGTCCGTCAGAGTTGCTCGCTAGCTTGGCTACCTAAAACAGTAATAAAAATAGATTTAATTATATAATCCATTTACAAATCTAAAGCTATATAGTTATCAAATGTTTTACCTGTGTGCTAAATCCTTTTCCATATCGCCACAGTGTACAGTAGTACTCACTATTGCGAAAATCAGGTTCAAAGGGAACCACTCTGTTGTCAAAGGATTTTGCTGATTGACAAATATCTTGTGGGTTTCTTGCGGCCAAATTGAATTCCAACTTGGCAATGTTATCCTGATTTTGCACCCGGGCTTTGCCATTCTCACATATTTCAGCCAAAGTGTGTTGTCGAATGCACGCATAATTAAGATCTCGACTGTCTTCTTCATCAATGCTTATCACTTTCTCCTGCCCAATATAAAGTGCATATTGCGTAGTCGAGCCCAGACGAAATTCCAGCATGTCACCAAGCCTGGCTTCCTTCTGGATCTGAACAATTTTAGGGTACTGATCATTATCAAAATGGAGACCTTTTCAAAAGAATTTTTAGGATTAGAAATGACTATAAATTTTGTGAACGTCTTTAAATTTTAAACACACATTAAAACATTTTAATAATAAATCATTAAGCTTTTACCTGTAAAACCAGTTGTTACTCCATTTAAAAACTTTTCAAAATTTGAACCGGTCTCACTTATCGACATTTTGTCTTTTAATATGAAGAAATCTGTGCAACGTGCACCGTATTTTTGGTTTTGTCTTCTGAGACGATTGCTTTGATACTGCTTCTGTTTCAGCAAAAGAAGTATTGCATACCCAACCAAACTCCAAAAAAATCAATACCAGCAATGAATACCTTTTTAAAAAGGGAAAAGGTGTATAAGAGCCAATATCAGTATACACTATTTATTTATACGAAATATATTTTATAGCTTAGATATGACAAATCTTTGTTTTAGTAGGTTGGTTTTACAATAAAAACTCTCAAGTATTCTCAACTTCTTTAACAATTTAATAGAGCTTTCACATGACAGAGAAACAAATGCGCTTTGCGTGTTTTTGCGTCCTCTGATAAAAGTTGTTTACTGCTGGCAGATTCTATTTTCACTAAGCTTTGTGTAAGCGATCCAAACCTCAAATAATGAATCTGTACTCAATAAACTCCCACTTGCTCAAACATAAGTTGCATAATATTTGTGTTTTGCACCATCTCTGCCAACTAGAATTTAAGCGCTGTACAAGACATATAATCATGTATCATCAGTATATTTTAAACATGAAACAGCACACACTTTTTTGAATGTTTATAAATATTTATACGATGCTTTGTGTGTCTTTACCTAATGCAGTATTGCTATTTTGTTAGATAAGACATTTATTTTAATGTGGAAGATGTAATATCAAATTTCAGCAATTACTAAACATCCAGGGTAAACCATTAAAAATGCTCGCTGCTGAAGACGACAATATGAATATAAACATATAATATTCATAATATAATAAACCTAATTCGAATAAGAGCCGACTTAACCTGGTCTAGAGTCGATTTAACCTGGTCTAGAGTCGATTTAGCCTGGTCTAGAGCCGATTTAACCTGGTCTAGAGCCGATTTAACCTGGTCTAGAGCCGATTTAACCTGGTCTAGAGCCGATTTAAGCTGGTTTAAAAATAAAGTCTACAGACAGACGGACGGACACACGGACACCGACATCTGCAATAGCTCCTCTGCTGAAGCAGCGAGCTAATAAAGACAGCGGTAGCAGGTGTATTTAAAAAAGGAAAGGTATGACAGCTAAATGCTTTTCTTTTGCATGGCCGAATTTTAACGGAATCCAGTCGACTATCTGCCAACTGCATGAAAAGTGGGTAGCAGCTAATTATATTCAAGATTCCGGAAGTAAAATTTATACGGAACTGCTTTATCTTGAAAGGACCCTACCCATCAAAGAATCCCTTGAGAATTGATATATGATGTTTTTGCGCACAAGTCTAGCCATTACCACGGATTTAAGCCAATTTCTTTTGCCAAAAAATTGTACAAGTTAGAATCCGTATTAGCACACGAGCCATAATGAAATTCGAAAGGAAAATCAGTATTTTATTTTATGTTAAGGAAAACAAATTGTTATGGTCATTTTAAACAAGATTTTGAAATTATACATTTTTATTAATATTTTGTGATCCAATTTCTTTTATACCTTATTTTATTTATTGTGAATATTACGTAAAGTGTAGGATAAGTTCCAATGTTCTAATTATAGTTGCCCGTGAAATGTTCCAAAATGCAATAAAGACAATGTTTATATCATAAATTCAACTGAATTGTAAGGGAAACCTGTCACTTGTTGGTATTTGTCAACGCAGCATTGCTGATTCCACCGACAAGGGTATGGGTCATCAGCATAAACTGGCCGGTATCCTTGAGGACAGTCACGCTCACGGTATTCTGATCTGTCCTTACTTACTTACTTACGACCTTACTTGACCCCGATGACGTCGAGCTTGATCCTGGCAAGTGCTTGCATCTCCAAGTTCTAAAAGCAATATACCAACCGTATTTTTTAAAAACGTATGGACAAAAATCAAGAGTAAAAGGTATTTGCAATAAACTTACGTATTTCAAAGGCACAAACGACGAATAGTGCCAAAGCTCCCACCAACAAAAATCGGTTTTTAAAATCCATGTTTTCTTCCCAAAACTCTGCGCTTCTTAAATCCCAATCTTCGGATGAGGTTGTACAATTTGAAGTTTCACAATAGCTTTCGGTCTGGTGATATCAAAGGAAATGATACTCTGCCTGGCTAATCACTTCGCTTTTATACCGAAATTTTAGCAGGGCGAAAACGAAACAAAATTTATTTGTACCGAATAACCTCAGGTATTCTCAAACAAAAGTTTTTGAATGTAGTTAAGTTAGCTGGAAAAGGTCATAGAAACATACATACATACATAAACATCTAGTCAAATCAATATTTTGTTTGAAACTTGTATTATCGTCAATAGATATTTTGGACATGTAAAAAAACAATTATCCGCACACCATACAAAACAAAGTCTTTCTGGGTGCTCTTCACAAACCAATAATAATATAGTGGATGCAACTCATTTTATCGACATGCATATTAAATGCACGCACAATGACAAATCCTTTTATAATGTTTTAAATGTTTAAATGCCTTGGGCATTTTATAAAGATATGTGCCTTGCATAACATATTATGCAATATACTGATTCCGATTAAACTACTGCGCAAATAAGTAAAAGCTTTGTGCACATTTTCATTTTTTTCCTGGACATGCTAGCTAAGAGAAAAACAAAAGTGTACGTCATTCACCGAAAAACGTTTATCTGACATTGCTCTGTCTGATTTGCATTGTTAGGTCTGTTACAGGTGAAATAAAAACATTTTTGACATAATATAGACTTTCTTCAGATAAACGTTTGGGCGATTGTTGGATAAGTCATGAAACAACATTTTTTAACCAGATCTACACTCTAACCTAGTAAAATACTCTAATAGCGGATTTAATCTCTGCCGAGAATCCGAGCAGCATTTATCTAATAATTTTATTTTCCTTGCTGTAGGAGACTAAACTATTTTGTTAGTTTTTTGTGCAATGTGAGCTTAATATACGTTTATTCTAAATAATACAAAATGCATACAGTTCCAGAAAGTAAAGAACGTTGCAAAACTGCCTGCGTTCAATGCAAAATAAGTAGTTAATGCGTTTTTTGACATCTGATGTGCAAGAATTTAATTATTATGATGAAGTAATACTCCAAACAAACCATTGATACAGTTTTAAACTTTTAAAACACAAATTTTGATTATAATTTACTACGTATTTTGAATTACATTGTACACTATACTGATAAGTATGCAAATTCTGTTTGGGTGTTTGGTTCTATTAAACACAACATCTTTGATTATTTCTGCAAGGGTACGGGTTATCATAAGAAACCTCAAAATATCCTTCTGGACAGGAATTGTGCCGTGCTTTATACAAACAACTTACACCCCTGCGATCAGCGTGATCCTGGCAACTGGTTGCTTTTCCGAGTTCTAAGTATTAAAACAGCATGCAAAAATTATTGCTAACCCAAGAAAAAACTTTCAAAACAATATTGATATATATGCTTACGTATTTTGAAGGTGCAAACAACAAGCAGCGCACAGGCTACGGCAAAGAAATATCGATTTTGGGAAATCATAATTGCTGTTGCAAATGTTTGATGTGTTGAAAAAATGGAAGAATTTGCACATCTAAGCTTTCAGCTTGATGATTTTACAGTGTATGATGTTTATATTTGGGTCTGTCTAAGCTTTTATACCAAAATAGATACTTGTGTGTATAAAGCTGTGAAATGTTTGTATTATAAAAAATCAGGTTTGTTCCCATAGTCAGTAGCCAGGATATTCTAGAATGAAATAGTCACGTGTACATACTAGATTTGTGTACAAAAACAAAATGTTTACCCTTATAAGTATCTATGTTAGCAGCGTTAGTAGTTTGAATAAATGCTGACTTATGAGAATGAAACAACAAACAGATATAATGGCAATGTGAAAAAAACTGATTTGCATTCATGTTCTTATTGTTATAGTATGATGACAATGATAGTATCTCTTTAGTATTATTTTTTGGCATTATATGTTTAAATGGTCATTGTGCATCCAAACTAAATTATAACTGTTTAATTATTAATAAAATTTTGCGTTAAGTTCTATTTCAGAGCAGTTTTGATATTTTCGCAAGTTTAAATTTTGGAATCCGTCTCTACAGACCATACATGTGTGAACTTTCATTGACAGTGGAGCTCAGCTTGTTTCGGAATTTCCACAAACGCATTTTGGTGGTTGTGGCATTATTCAAAGACATTTTAGCTTTTAATGTAAAACCTGTGTTTACTAGTCTACCTACATTATTATTTTTATTGATTAAGAAAAAATAAGGTCTTTGAAATTTCCAGCGTCATAAAGACTGGTGACTAGAGCACATGATTAAAAGCTAGATAGAAATAAACTTGCAATCACATACCCTCTCAAACCGATCACTTTTGGTAAATTAAATTCTCTTTTTCCGCTCTGCTAACCTAACACTATCAACAGCGTCCAATGCAATGCAAAATAAGGATGCAACTTTTTTGTGTGCAACTAGATTTATTAATTATCTTTCATTGCCACTTTTAATATAATTTTGGTGTATTTTTGGTTACATTCACAATTGAATTGCATGGAAAACATTTTTTGTGTAGTTGCCCCTCTCAAACACAGCATCGTTCACCCTGTCTGCAAGGGAATGGGTCATCAGAATTAACTTGTCGGTATTGGGCAGGGCAGTTGTCGTATGACATGTTCACGCATCTTACACCCCGACGACCAGCTTGATCCTGGCAATTCCTGGCTTCTCCGAGTTCTAGAAACAACAAAACAAGCATATTTAAGAATTCATATTTTAAAATATTTTGAAAAAGTGTTAATAATAAGCTTACGTATTTCGAAGGTGCAAACTAATAGTAGGGCAGTAGCTGCCACCATCAAATACTGGTTTTTAAAAGCCATCTTTTCTGCCCAAAAAAATTTGTTAAATTTCAATCTGTTGATGAATTTGCAAAAAAAGCAATTTGAGAATAACTTCCAGTTTGATGATACCTAAGTAAGTGATGTTGTATCTGGTCACTGACTTCGTTTTTATACCAATTTTTTAAAAAGCTACTTTGTCCTCAGAACTGCAAAATTTCGTATATGCTAAGGAACACCAATTTTGAGCAACAAAAAGCTACCCGAAGCTAAATGCTTTGTACCCAATAACCCGGTTCATTCTGGAACACAATTAATTCTAATAACCAAACATGATCATATTTCTTGATAAAGAATGAAATCCATATACAAACAACTTAGTGTACGTTAATGTGGCTAATAACGAAAATGTTTACTTATCCTCAAGATATACGAAGAATGACTTACATGGGCATCTATCACGCGATAGTAAAACGTGTTGAAGGTGAGTAACGTGGCCCACGTGGGCAATGCACGATGCACTCTAACTCTTGCTTGCTCTCGAGTGCACAATGGACCGGTTTTTTCATGCTATAAAGAATCTTTTATATTATCAAACAAAACGTTTATGAAAAAATGTGTAATGCCTATTCCTTATACAGATAGAAAAGAGAAGCTTCAGAAAACTATTCTAAGCCAGTTTGGATTTAACAATAAATTAACCTTTATCTGATCACTGGTTCAGTATTACGTCTCTACAATCACGACGAGTAACGCAGTACGTGCAACTGGATGCATAATATGTTGAGTCACGCTGTTTTCACGCTTTATTGCTGGTTCACGAAAATGCAAAGAAAACAAGTTGTATGAGTGGATGTGCACAACCGTTTTTGCACATGATTTTGTTGTTGTTGTTATTGGTATATTTTTATGCCTAAGAATAGTGTTGATACCTGGTTTGAATGTTTAGATAAAATTTTAAGTATGTTTTCTAAAACTTTGAGAATACTGTTTTAAATTTTGCATAGCTCTTAACACAAGTGAATCAATGAAAATCAAATGATCATTGTTTTTGTTTCAAAAAAATATTATGTTGTTTCTTGTGTTTTTATATTTCATATTGTATTTTTTGAATAAATTTATGTCCAATTTAGTTCCCTTCCTTATTTTGCTTTTGCAAATTACGGGTTTTTGGTGAGTTCTGTGTGTAAAATGCCTTGTGCCCAAGTTACTCCCTTTTGAAACTTTATTGCTTGTCAAATGCATAGTAAACATTTAGTGTGCGTTGTGAACATCTTGAATGCTAACATTTTTTATTATTGGAAATTCATATTTTGAATGCATTTTGAATAAATTTGAAAAATATGATGATAATTACGTTGCTTTAGGAATGTATGAATATGACTTTGAATGAAATGTATGGAAAGCCTGTCTTGTGTCGTTTGCCCTTTTAAACACAACATGTATCGCCACTTCTGCAAGGATAAGGGTCATCATAACTTATTTGTCGGTATCCACGAGGACAGTCACGACGATCTGATCTGTCCACACATCGCACACCATTGCGACCAGCTTGATCTTGGCAACTGGTAGCTTCTCCAGTTTCTAAAAAGTGAAAATTACATAGATTGATATAAAAAAAATGATAACTAAAGGTGTAAGAAAGTAGAACATTTACTTACGTATTTCAAAGGCGCAAACAAGGAGTAGCACACTGGCTACAACCAAGAAACTTCGAGTTTGAAAAATCATTTTGCTGTTAGAGACTTTTGGTTTGTTGAATAGATTGAAGATTTCTCTTGGCTAAGCTTTAAGTATGAACAGGTAAAAGTGAATGATGCTTTTTATGCTGGCTGCCTAGGCTTTTATACCGAAAAAGTTGGAGAAAACTCTAAATCAATGTAGCGTGCATGTGTAAAAATTACCAGCTTTTCAATAAGCTACAACCATAATAACAACTGTGTACGCAAAAGTCTTTGTTATATCATGGTCTAGAATATCCATAAATTAAAAATGTTATGGAACATCATAACATGTAGCGATGCTTTGTTTTGGTTGTCAATTTTTTATGGATTTTTAAAATGTTTATTTATTCAACAGTATGAATTTATTTCCTGTGACATTCCTATAAACATGTCAATATAAAGATTCAAGCGCACAACTTAATTTATGCATTATAAACTAGGTTTAAATCTTTTTGTTGCGGTTTAATATTTTGAAAGTTGCCTTATATTGATATAAATTCCTTACTAATAAAAATTCAGTTTAAAAACCCGCATCGTCTGCATAAAGTAAATAATCCGAATTTATTGCTTAGCCAATATCACTGATTAGTTCTCACGAACACATGCTAATTTGTTTTGCATAAAAGAGGCATAAATTTAGTAGCAGGATTCACCTCTACATCAATTTGTAGCAAAAATAAATGATCATATCGTACACAATCAATCAGTCTGGAGTGGAAAATATATATTTTGAATGTAAAGAGATTTATTTTCTCATTTAAATCAAGATTTTGAATCTATAAATTTAACTAACATTATTATTTTGTAATCCAATCTTATGTATATCATATTTTATTTATTGTGAATGTAAGTTTTAGTGTAGAACAAGTTCCGATGTTTCTGCTAGTTTTCCGTGAAATGTTCCAAAATGCAATAAAGACAATGTTTACACCGTAAATTGAAATGAATTGTAAGGGAAGCCTGTCAATAGTTGGTATTTGTCAACGCAGCATTGCTGACCCCATCGACAAGGGTATGGGTCTTCTGCATAAACTGGTTGGTATCCTTCAGGACAGTCTCGCTCATAGTATTTTGATTTGTCCACACATTGCACATCACCCCGACGACCCCGGTGACCTCAAGCTTGATCCTGGCAAGTGCCTGCATCTCCAGGTTCTAAGAACAATAGAACAATCATATGTTTTAAAAGATTATATGAAAAAATAATAATATTAAAACGAAATTGCAATAAACTTACGTATTTCAAACGCAAATACAAAGAACAGTGCCAAGGCTGCCACCAACAAGTATCCGTTTTTAAAATCCATATTATCTTCCCAAAAACTTTTTAAGTTTGAATCCGCTGATGAGCTTGAAAAAGTTGCAGTTTCAGAATAGCTTTCGGTTTGGCGATATCAAAATAAATGATGCTTTGTCTGGCTACTGACTTGGCTTTTATACAGAAAATTTTCTAGAGCAAAAAAAGAACATTAATCTATTTGTACCAGTTAACCTCAAGTATTCTCACACTACAAACGTTCTTGAATGTTGTCTAGTTTACTGGACAGGTCAAATATATATACATACGTAAAATCTAGTTAATCCAATATTTTGTTCAAAACTTGTATTTTGTATTGTAAGTAAATCTTTTAAACCTGTATTAAAATAATTTTTCCACCTTATGCCAAAAAAAGTCTTTCTGGGTGCTCATCATAAAACAATAATAATATTGAGGATGCAACTTATATTTTTGCAACATGCTTATTAAATGCACGCACAATGACAAATTATTGTATAGTGGTTTAATTGTTGTTGCTCAGCTTTTTATATAGTATATAGTTTACTATGCAGTAGGTATAGTTTATATCGTATGAAATTTATTGATTCTACTACTGTGCATAGAAGTAAATGCTTTGTGCAATTTTTAATTTTTTGCACTTTTACTTGCTAGCTTGGTCAATATAAAAGGATAGGTCTTCCAGCAAGAAGCGTTAATGTAACAGCGTGGCGACCAAATGAATTCAGCTCCCATTTTGTTAGATTCTGTGTGCAATGTGCGTTTAATAGAGGTTCATTCAAATTAACATGAATACATTTCCAGAATGTAAAGCACGTGACATAATATACTTTCTTCAGATAAACGTTTATGGCGATTTGTGAATGAGTAATGAAACAAACTTTTTTTACTGAGTTTACCCTCGTACCTAGTACAATACTTTGTTGGTGGGTTTTATCTCTGCCCAGCATTTATCTAGTCTTTTTGTTTTCCTGCTTTATCAGACTACACTATTTTGTTAGATCTTGTGCTCAATGTGTGTTTAATACACATTTATCTGGAATTAATGCAAAATTTACAATTCTAGAATGTAAAGGAAGCTACAAAGTTCCAGGGTTCATTGCAAAATAAGTACTCAGCGCGTTTTTTAACATCTGAAGTGCAAGTACTGTATTTAATTATTATGATGAATAAGAAATCCAAACAAATCAAGGATACAGTTTTGAACTTTTAAAATATAATGTTTTGGTGTTTGGTTCCATTAAACACAACATCTTTGAGTATTTCTGCAGGGGTACGGGTTATCATAAGAAACTTCAAAATGTCCTTGAGGACAGGAATTGTGCCGTGCTCTATCCACGCACCTTACACCCCTGCGATCACCTTGATCCTGGCATCTGGTAATTGCTTCTCCGGTTTCTAAATATTAAAACAACATTTTAAAAATTCCTATTTTTTAAAACTAAATTTCAAAACACTACTTAAAGATATGCTTACGTATTTTGAAGGCGCAAACAACGAGCAGCGCACAGGCTACGGCCAAGAAATATCGATTTTGGTAAATCATATTTGCTGTCGGAAATGTTGGAAGTGTTAAAGAAATGGAAGAATTTGCACATTTAGGCTTTCACTTTGAGCCTTTTAGAGTGTATGATGTTTAAATTTTGGCCTGTCTAAGCTTTTATACCAAAATAAACAGTCGTGTGTATGAAGCTGTGAAGCTTTTGTATTGTTAAAAAACACCAAATCAGGTTTGTTCACATAGTCAGAAGCCTAGGTCATTCCAGAATAACATAATCACGTGTGCATGCCAGAGTCATGTACAAAAACAATCTGTTTACCAGCGTAATGTTTTATGTTAGTAGTGTGCGGTACCTGGAAATGTTTCATTGTGGCTTTTAATACACTGGTTCATTATTACGTATTGGCCGTCATGATGAGTATTGCATTGCTTGTATCTTGATGCATTTGTGGACTCATAAGAAAAAATGCTGACTTATGAGAATGAAACGACAAACAATTATAATAGGAGTGTACAAAAAACTGATTTGAATGTGTTCTTGTTGCTATAGTCTGAGGAAAGTTAGTATCACATTTTGGCATTATATATTTAAATGGTCAGTGTACAGCCCAAAGAATTTATACCTGCGTTTTAAGTATTAATAAGCTTAGGCTTCTTAGTAAGAAGTTCTTACATCTTTTAAAACTGCTATTTGGTCTATTAGTATAAATAAACTAAGAAACTTGTGATCACAATGTCCTCTCAAACCGTTCATTTCAGATATAATACGTTCTCCGTTAACTTTACTGTATCAACAGCGTCCAATGCAATGCAAAATATATATAGAACTTTTTTGTGTGCAATTAGATTTATTTATTATATTTGATTACCACTTTTAATACAATCTTGGCCTGATTTTTGGTTACATCAACAGTTGAATTGTATGGAAAACAAGCATTGTGTAGTTGGTCGCTTCAAACACAGCATCGTTGTCCCTGTTGACAAGGGTATGGGTCGTCGTAGGAAACCTGTCGGAATCCCTGAGGGCAGTCGTGGTATTGCGATCTGTCCACGCATCTCACACCCCGATGACCTGCTTGCTGCTGACAATTCCTGGCTTCTCCAAGCTCTACAAACAGCAAAACAGACATATTTCAGAGTTATGTTTTGAAATTATTTTTGAAAAATATTTAAAATAAGCTTACGTGTTTCCAAGGCGCAAACAAAAAGTAGCGCATAAGCTGCTACCAACAAATGTCCGTTTTTGAAAGCCATGTTTTCTGCCCAGAAAGTTTTTAAATTTCAATCTGTTGATGAATTTGAATAGCTTGCTGTTTCAGAATAGATTTCAGTTTGGTGATATCAAAGTAAATGATGCTGTATGTGGACGCTGACTTAGCTTATATACTAATTTTTTCAAAGCTACCTTGAGTACAAAACTGATAAATTTCGTTTTTGTAAAAAAACACGATCCTTGAGCAACAAAGAACTTCCAAATACTAAGGACTTTGCACCCAAAAACTCTGTCCATTCTGAAACACAATTAATAATGATGGCAACACATGATCATATTTCATGGTTAAAAATTGAAGCCAGATTAATGTACCTTAATATGCGTGCATATTGGCGGAAATTGTTAAAAAGGTTACTTATCCGCACGTAATGTGTAAAATGATTAGGCATCCGTCATGCAATAATAAAGCGAGAGTAAAGCAGACAATGCACTCTATCTCTAAATGGACAGCTTCTTTCCAAGCTAAAAGCCATATTCATCAACAAACCCAAAACGTTTACAAATATACAATGCGTATTACTTACTCCAGCACAGATAGATTTGAATTAAGACAAGAGAGGCTTCTGAAAACTATTTTAAAACAGTTTTGATTTAATATCAAAATGAACTTGATCAGAGTACTGGTTCAGTTTTACGCCTTTGTCATCACATGAGTAACGCAGTGCGTGCAAGTGAAAGCATGAAATGTTGAATCATTGAATCATTGTTGAAAAAATCAATTTTTTTGATACCCGAACATATTATATTTTAATTGTTTTGTTGTTCTGTTACATAGATATGTAGTAATCAGTGTGCGTTTAATATATCCAGGATTGCCACTAGAAAAGAATATGGAAAAAAACAGCGTGTTACGCTGCTTTACTTTTCTGGATGAGTCGGCTAGCATCATGTCAACCTACCGGTTTGGTCTGAGTCTTAAAATAAAAATTTTGGCAGTGTGATTCACCAACTACCAAAGATTTGCTTTCCAGTTGCATAATGCTAGTTTTTACATTGTCAGTGATTATGCGATGAGAAGAAAGTGCTAAAAAACCGCGGTTAGTCTAATGAAATTTACCGTCTTACGACCGGTTTCTTTATTTCTTCGTCAGGTAAGACTGAAAAAATACATAGGATTCAACATCCATATTAATACGAGTATTACATATTATCTCATATCAATCAATTGAAAACTCTGAGTAGAATACATTAACAATAAATCAGAAATATAAAATTACTGCTACTACTTTTACCTTTTTTGTGTGTGTAGGGAAGTATATATATATTCAGCATAATACACAACACTGAAGATGCTTTGATGAATGTCAGAATCTTACTGTCACTTCAAAGCATTTTGGAGTTTTCTTCCATTGCTAAAAACTATTTCTACATTCCATTCCATCAATATTTGACTTAAATCGCTGCATGCATGCTTGTTGGTTTCGTCTAAAAATAAACGCAGTAGCATTCGTTTTAAGTAATTAACATTTGTATAAAAAGGAATTACCATATAGAACCGTGTTTTTTGTTCATCTTGTACAGTATGTACTAGACTTTCTGTAGGTACTAAATCTGGGTGAAACTGTTTTAAATTCAATAGAAGCCATTCACTCTTAGGTTCTAACAAATCTTTTCTTGTAAGACATTTGAGCTTATCTCTACAAATATTCAATATTTTATCTGGGTATCCTCGGTCCTTAAATTTGGAAAACATAGTATTCAGTGTAGTATTAAACATATTTACATCAGAACATATACGTTTAATTCTTATTCCCTGGCTATAAGGCAGAGCTTTAAGAAGATGTTTAGGGTGATTAGAATAATAGGAAAGGTACATATTCTTAGACATCGGTTTCTTATACACACTAGTACTAATTTTATTATTGGATATTTGTACATTAACATCAAGAAAATTTATCTCATTCTTACTAAAACTTGTAGTAAAAGTTAAGAACGGATGCTTGAAAGTATTCGCAATCCACATATTCATATCAGATATGTTATCAATTTCAATTACCATAAAGCCGTCGTCAACAAATCTGGGTTTAAAAATAATTTCAGGTTTGTTTAAAAACATGTTTTTTAGTTCATAATAGGCTGCTATATTTGCTATACTGACAGAAGCTGAATTGCCCATTTGAATGCCACGTTTTTGCTTGTAGTAATATTTATCAAACTTAACATAACTGAAGTCAAGACAAAAATCAAGTAACCGTTTTAGTTCAGAAGTAGTCACTATTTTATCTTGTTGTTCCTCATAAGCCTGTATGCAAAACTCTTTACATCTCTCTATTTTCAAATTTGTGTACATACTGTCCACATCGTAAGTTAGTAGCATATAATTTTTCTTACTATCCAGTTTTAATCTATTGAGTAAAATGAGAAAATGAGTCGTGTCTAGTAGTACATCCGGAATAAGAGACATAATTGGTTTTAGTAAAAAATCAACTACAGTGCTGATGTTTCTGTTAACTGTATTACAAGTACTACTAATGGGTCTACCTGGTGGAAATACAGTGAATTCTTTATGCACTTTCGGTAAAATATAAAATGTAGCTGGTTTATGATCTTCTATAATAAGACTTACTAACGGTGTATTATGTATGTGGATTTTCAAATGTCTAATCTTGTCTATTAAGTCATCCATTGATCTATTATATTCGGATAAGCAAGACGGAATATATGTAGTCAAATCAGATAACTGTTTGTACACTTCGTTGTCATGCCAATCGCGTTTCATTATGCAGACACCCGCATTTTTATCTGCGTTTCTAACTATTAAGTCGTGTGTAGATAAAAAGTTTTTACATCTATCTATTAGATTTTTAGGTGGAAATATGAAACTTTTATCTTGGTATTTCATTATTTTTGCAAATATGTTGTCGATTAGGAATGGGTTTGGGAAAAGTTTTTCGTAAATCTTAGGAAGGTAGAATGGTCTGTTTATGCGCTTTTTGCATTCCCAAATCATTTGATCGAATTTATCCATCTTGCTATCTATGCCTAACGTGAAGTAATGCATTTTCCAAGCAAGTCTTCTAAGATTTTCATTCATTTTCCCGTGAAATATATTTTTGTTTGGTTTTTCTATCATACAATAATTTAAACCCAAAGCTAACACAAATTTTACAAAAAATGGAATTTTATCAACATCCGACAAATTGTGAATAAATGATAGATGTTTTGATGACTTATAAACTGAATACGCTATTTTATATTGTTTTTTGTTTAAAGATATACCTAAGAGTTTTTCCATATTAACGAAAGTTCTTTTTTTCTTCCGTCTTCTGGTAATAGTAGTAGCATCCTTCCTTCAGATGAATGATGAAACAACATCATTGTTGGTTTGAGACAGACGTGCATCATTGTTCGAGTCCGAAGAGCAAACATTTTCCTTGCTATTTTGAGAAGGTGGTACCTCTGGATGAGGTTTCACAGGAATTGGTATTTTCTTCCTTCTTTTAGCTTTTTTGACAGGTCTGATGGTTTCTTGCTGTTGTTGTGATGGGGTTTCTGAAATTTGCGAATTTTGTGAAGGAGCTTTTCCTCGTTTTTTCCTAAACTTCTTTTTCGAAGGTTTTTTATAAGGTTGTCTTAAAAACTCATCCTCCTCTTTCGAAACAGATTCGGTGAATTTTATTTCGCCTTTGTCAATCCGTTTTCGAATAGCTTCGGATAAATTGGTTATTGCGGATTTTACTGGAGAAAGATTTTTTGCTCGCCACTGTGGAATTGGTTCTGTGACTTTGTTTTCATATTTCGTCCAGTCAACAACTTTAACGTTGTATACTTTTGGAAATTCACATTTTGCTGTTGTATAAGCCATGGCCATGATGTATTCCAAGTGTTTAGTAATATCCGCCTCGTCTTCAAGTTTCAAGGTCATTTTGATAAAATTCATGATCATGTCGATGTTCCGTAAAATGAGCATTTGAATGACAAATGTAGTTCCTTTCACGCTAGTGTTTTGTACTTGCATCACATACGCAACTTTTTTATCATGTAGTTCTTTTAGTGCAGTTGCCGGAAGTTCTTGAAAACCCGGTATCCAAAAGTTTGTCTTAGGGTTGAACACCGTTTTCCCGTTCTCTGTAGCTTTCGAAATGTTGTTGTTAAAGTATTTCACTTGAAAATATTTAATGAAATTGTTAATAAGCATTTTCATTAGATCGGTGCACACTTCCACTACAACATTGTGAGCAAGCCAAAGTTTAATAATTTCTTGGGAGGGTAGCACTGGTAGAATCCTATGTTCCAAAACCATGTCCACAAACGTTTTCACAAGTACATCAGAGCCGTATGAGTCAATGTACCAGTGGACTGCTAAAACATTTTCACTGTCAATTAAAGACAGATGTTCTTTCTTGTCCTCCAGAGACATTATTGGTCTAGCTTTCTTTCTAGGACTACAAGTTGACTGGCTGGGTATTTTTCTTTTTCCGGGAGTGAGTATAGATTGACTGTCTTGAAAGATTTCAGGTTCAGAGAAATCCGTAGATGACGAATCCATTAGACAACGCAGGACCAAATTTTGATTCACTTTTAGCACAAACAGAACTTATGCGATGAGAAGAAAGTGCTAAAAAACCGCGGTTAGTCTAATGAAATTTACCGTCTTACGACCGGTTTCTTTATTTCTTCGTCAGGTAAGACTGAAAAAATACATAGGATTCAACATCCATATTAATACGAGTATTACATATTATCTCATATCAATCAATTGAAAACTCTGAGTAGAATACATTAACAATAAATCAGAAATATAAAATTACTGCTACTACTTTTACCTTTTTTGTGTGTGTAGGGAAGTATATATATATTCAGCATAATACACAACACTGAAGATGCTTTGATGAATGTCAGAATCTTACTGTCACTTCAAAGCATTTTGGAGTTTTCTTCCATTGCTAAAAACTATTTCTACATTCCATTCCATCAATATTTGACTTAAATCGCTGCATGCATGCTTGTTGGTTTCGTCTAAAAATATACGCAGTAGCATTCGTTTTAAGTAATGATGTGGTCTGAGAGTTGTTGTCCTAAACCACTTATAAAAGTATTTGCCAATTGCATACGCAGAGAATGATAATGGTCAATGATCAAAACATCAGTTTCACAAACATACATCAGTCAGTATAACCGTGGTTCACCACTAGTCACTACCTGTTTGTTTGTTAAAAATAAATGCTGGTGAAAACGTACAAAACTGACTTTTTCTGGTGTTTTCAAGTTTATTATCAAGATCAAAGCAGCAATAAAGCAAAGGTGGAAAAAAACGCAATAATATTTCAACTGAGTTACGCTTTATGTATGTGTATTTGAAGTTAAAATCCAGCTTACAATTAGCTTTGACTCCTACAACTCGGATATTTTCAGATGAAGTGTTCATACTGTGTTGTATTGGATGTGTGCGTATGTATACAAAAATTCTCTCATGTAAGCTTTGAAGGTGCGTATGACTCACATTACTCACAGCATCAATATCGGAATGCAAAACGTATTTTTGGTTCTTTTACAATAAAAAATGTGTAAAGAACCTTTGTCAAGTCCTTCCTTGTTTTGTTGTGACTTTGTTCGATTTATAAAATCTGACTTATGCTGCCACCTTGGCTATTCTACGTGTAATCTGTAAAGTTACTTTGACCTAAAATCCTTAGAAATGTGTGTTCATGTATTGTGTGATGTACTTTTATGAGTGTAATCTTTATATGTTATGGGAATGTGTGCACCTTATTACCAAGCAGAATGTATGAATAGATCTGTATTTTTTAGCCAATATTATACATTGTAACAAGTTTTAAATCTGTAAGCCAATCTGATATGGTGATACATTGTTTGTTAGAAATCTCGTAGGCGTGTCTATAAAAGGTAAAGCATGGTTTTCTTAACTACCTACGTGGCAATGATGTGTAACTTTTAGCTTGAAAAGCAACAGAAAAATATTATAAAGGTAAAGTGTACCCATTCCTCCGTGCCCAGTCCGTATCTACGCTCCGAGTGTGATGGAGCTCTAGCAATTTCAAGAAGCTGTAAAACTCCTTACTTTGTAACATTTTTAATTGACTAAAGCTGACCAGTAAAAAACGCTAATTCTGGTTTCAGCAGTTGTTAATAATAACTAAACCTTTCTTTTGACTTCCGTAATACTTTGTGTTTTAATCCCTGCATTGATTTATTGCATTGCCATTTATTCATCGCACCAAAAAGCCACACAACCACCACCATCATCATCATCATTTTCACCAACTTGACTCAGCAGTTAGTTTTAACCTTTGACATAAATCGATTGACTAGCGTAACTAGTCTGGTCCTTCCTGTCGTAGTATAATATGTGATTATACAAAATGTTATTGCAGTTTTTATGAATTGCGTTGCGGTTCCGTACCAGATCGTTCCTGACAACACTATGCTTGCTCGGCCCAGCTCAGCAGAATTGCGTGTTAGCAAAGCAACTCTAACAAAATAAAAAAGGTCATTGGGTACAAGCATAAAACGCTATGTAAAAACTTGTACAGTACCAATTCACATTTTGACTGAGCACCTCTATACTATACTATAAACGAAGCACTTCTAGCTTCATTTTTTCTGCTTTATATGGGACAAACGGGTCAAGTCATGGTGGATGACGTTTGTCGAAATTGCCAAGTGGCTTCAAATACAAACTGCAATTTTTCGGGAAGAGACAATCGGGGTGTTGTTATGTCAAACACCCGTACAAGAATAACGGCTTCAAACTGTGAATTCAATATAAGAAGCAACACGGACGCAGCTTTTAATGGAAATAATAACAACTTGGATGCAATATCCAACACACGTACTTACGTAGAAGGTAGTGGTAACACCATGCAACTACGGAGCAATTCAGATACGAATATTCAAGCGGATTCCGCTAATCTGGTTGCGTGGTCAAACACCAGACTGAAGGTTACTGGGCAAAACTTTCGAACAGAAATCAAGTACACAACCGACCACGTTTTTCATGGAGGATCAGGAAGGTAAGAATTATATTTAAATTTCCTAAAGTTTGTTAATTCTCATAAAATTAACATTTTTTTTCTAAAATTATAGGGAAAGGGATGTTGGCAATCAACTGAAAATTTCTCCAAGGATCAACAAGCGTGAAAATAGTGCTGATGTAACGCCAGAAGTGATTATTCATTTCATGGATGACGTTGCCGTTAATGGATGCAATTATAAAATTGGCAAGTTTTCGTTCACTCTCAACCCTGCGGACAACGGGACTTACGAAATGAGATTGATCAACGAGACGGTGGCAAATGGATTGGTGCAACAGCGTATTCCCAACGAGAAAGAGGCACTACTTGCAGTACACGGAGACGGACTTGAGCACAATCTTAGAATTACGGGTGCACTGGTCAAGTCAAGTCGTGATGAAACTCTCACACTCTTTCCCAATCATCCTAATAATAGTTTTTAATTTTGCATGCGTGTAAGCTTGTGAATATACCGAATAGTTGTAGGCAATAAAATGAATTATTATTACCACGAAATCTGAATTTGTAAAACCTGCATAATATATTGTCATGTCATGTATATTATTATTATTGTATTGTTTGTATATGTTAAAATATAACATATTATTATTTCTTACCAGATATAAGTCAATTTTGAAGGATTTTGTCTATTTCCAACAGATAAAATACTGATAATACGAATTACAAAAATGGATTTAAAAAAATATTCCCATGAGCTGTATAATATTTTCATAGCATTTTGAATTTAATAGGTAATAAAGAAAACAATTTGTTATTAACAATTGGTTTTTAAAAATTTCAGAATGGCGACAACAATCGGATAATAATAATTTGTTTTACATTGAGATTTGCATACACTATACACCAATTCTTTACATAAAATACTCAAGTTAAAACAACTCAAGCAATTTGTGCATAGTTGCAAAATATATCTGGATAACATTTTTGTAAAGAAAATTTCAAATAGTTGCATTAAATACCTGTGGAAATTAGAGCATAAACACAAAAAGCCCAATTTGTTTATAATGATGTAAAGATGGACACACAATTTTAATCAAAAAGAGAATTTGTGGATACCCCAAGATAGTATGTTTTAATTGTCTTGTTCCACAAATTCTGTTCCATATAATTGCAAGTCAGTGTGCTTTGAATATACATACCAAATATTTGCTTCCCAGTTGCATAATGCCAGTGTAACATTGTTACTAAACAACCGGTAATGATATATAATATAGTCTGAGAGCTGTTGTCCAGAACCTTCTTATAAAAGTACTTTCCATTTGTGTACATGAATGAGAACAAATGATAACGAGGAATATATCAGTTTTCCAAAAATACATCACCCAGGATAATCGTGTTATTCCACAACCTGTTTGTTTGTATGCGATATAAAAAACTAAATGCTGGTGAAAATATAAACAAATGGTATTTACTGGTATTTTCTAATTCATTATTAAGATCAAATCAGCAATCAAGTAAAATGTAATATTAGCTTGGACTCGGAGAACTCGGATATTTTCAGATGAAGTGTTCATATTCAAATGCATTTACTATGTTGTTTTTTCAGGCACGTTTTGGTGAACTGCGTTGCGGTTCCTTCCCAAAACATTCCATACAGCATTATTCGTTTGTTGTTTGTTTGAATGAAAACAGGTAACGAAGCAAAATAAGGTTAGCGCGTACAACCATAAATGGCAATGTAAAAGTGTGTATAAAAGGCTTTGTGCGCAAATAATGCTGAACAGTACCAATTAATTTTTTGACTGAGAACCTGTTCATTAAAGCACAGCTCTACTATGACGGGAACGTTCTTAATATCCTTTTTTCTGCTTTCTGTCTGGCAAAGGAGTCCATCCTTTCAAGTGCGGGCGCAAAGTTTTTGCCCAAATTGTGCACAGGGTTCAAATACTAACTGCCATTTTTCTGGAAGTGGGAATAGGGGCACCCTTGCATCTAACACGGGGACAACTATATCGGCTTCAAATTGTCAATTCAATGTAAGAAGCAACACGGGCTGCGCTTTTAGTGGAGATAATAACAACTTGGATGCAACATCCAACACACGTACGACCATAGGAGGTAGTGGTAATACTATGCAAATACGGAGCAATACAGATTTCCATATTCAAACGACGTCTGCCAATCTGATTTCGTTGTCAAACACAAGATTGAGAGTTACTGGGCAAAACTTTCGAACAGAAATCAAGAGCACAACAGACCACGTTTTCCGTGGTGGATCAAGAAAGTAAAAATGTTATCAATATTTTTAAAAGCTTCTTAATTTTCATAAAATTAACATTTATTCTTTTAAATTGTAGAAAAAGGGATGTTGGCAATCAACTCGAAATTTCTCCAAGAATCAACCACAGAAGGAACAAACGTGAAATTAGTACTGATGCAAATCCACAAGTGATTATTCACTTTATAGATGATGCTGTGATTAATGGATGTAATTATAAAATTGGCAAGTTTTCGTTCACTCTCAACCCGGCGGACAACGGGAGTTACGAAATGAGAATGATCAATGAGACGGTGGAAAATGGATTGGTGAGACATCGCATGCTCAACGAGAAAGTGGCACTTCTCACAGTACATAGGGACGGGCTTGAGCACAACCTAAAAATCAAGAGTGCATTGGTAACATCAACTCCAGATCAAACTCTCAAACTCTTTCCCCATCATCCGGATGACATTTAATTTTGCAGAATAAAATAGCATTACAAAACCAGTTCAAATCTGAGTTTACCTGTACATTGGATTCATATATATTTTATAAATAATAAAGAATTTTACTTTCACATCTGTGTCAATTAAAGTTAAACTAAAATATTTTAAATTTTCATGGACTATTTAAACAAAAGTTTGCTACATTACATTGCATTGCAAAATAAGCAACATGTATGTTAAAACGCGTAAGTTAAGCACAACAAACTTTTTGTCAATTTCAAACTCCCAACACATTTTCAAGAAAGTGTTTACACATTTCCAATGCTAACTTATAGAAAATGAGAATAGCATGAGCTCTACAGAAATTTTTAGGTTTAGTGTTTCAGGAGAGAACTAGTATCGCTAGCTTTTGAGAAAAGACAGACAGTATAATGCTCGTGATGATGATAAAATAAAAATGTTAGTAGCAAAATCCCATTTCTCATCCACAATCCATTTGGCAACAATTCTCCTGCTTTTGGATTTTTGACGCTGCATTGAATCAAAATAAGTTTCGAATGATGAATAAGATAACATTCAAAGCAAAGGCGGTTTCTCACTCGCCATTTAACCTTGGGCGTTTCTGGAGGTTCACACTAGATGATAGAACTTTAAAAGCCGGATTCAATGCAAAAAAAACTTGTGCAATATGGACAAGCGGGCCTAAAGTTATGGGAGTTACAAATAATCTTTAACAAGTTATGGGGGTAAATGGGGGACAAACAGGACATAGGAAATTTACAACCATTGTGATCAAAACGTGTACCTAGAATTACAATGCTAAAAATCTGCCAACAAATTTTCATTTGTCTTGAAGTTCTGCTTTTTTGATACCCCATATGCCGTGTAGCTTAAACTGGCCATATTAAGTCCTCTTGCTCCGCTATGTTAACCGTACACTATCAACAGCGTCCCATGCAATTCAAAATGAGGATACATTTTTTTGTTTTTGTGCAAATTTATTTATTTATTTATTTTTTATTATCTTTGATTTACACAGTTAATACATCTTCAGTGTGTATTTTTGGTTACATTGCAAATTGGAATCCATGTAAAGTCTGTCACGGACAGCTTTTCAAACACAGCATCGCTGTCCCTGTCGACAAGGGAATGGATCATCATAATTAATTTGTCGGTATTGGGCAGGGCAGTTGTCGTATGAGCTGTCTACGCATCTAACACCCCGACGACCAGATTGCTGCTGGCAATTTCTGGCTTCTCCAAGTTCTAGAAACAACAAAACAAACATATTTTAGAATTGATAGTTAAAAATAATTTTATACAAAACATTTAAAATAAACATACGTATTTCAAAGGCGCAAACAAAAAGTAGCGAAATAGCTGCCACCAACAAAAAATACTGGTTTTTGAAAGCCATCTTTTCTCTCCTGAAAGTTGTAGAATTTAAATCTGTTGACGAATTTGCACAAATAGGATTCTCAGCTTCTAGTTTGGTGATATCACAGTAAATGGTGTTCTATCTGGACACTGACTAAGGTTTTATACCCAATTCTTTTCAAAAGCTGACTTGTGTACAGAACTGCAATTTTTTTTAATACGCTAAGGAACACGAATTTTGAGCAACAAAGAACTGCCAGAAGCTAAGGACTTTGCACCCAAGAACCTGGTCCATGCTGGAACTCGATTAATTATGATTGCAAAACAGGATCATGTTTCATAGTAAACAATAGAATCCAGATATAAACAACTTAATGTACTTTTTTGACGAAAATGTTTACTGATCCTTAGGTAAAATCATATTTACTTGCGTATCAATCATGTATAGTAAAACGTGTTGAAGGTGAGTAACGTGGCCCACGTGGGCAATGCACGATGCACTCTAACTCTGAGTGCACAATGGACAGGATTTTTTATGCTATATAAACAGTCTTTTATATCATGAAACATAAAACGTATATAAAAAATAAAATGCCTATTGCTTATTCCAGTACAGACATAGAAGAGAGGCTTTAAAAACTAAAAAAAACTATTCTAAGCCCGTTTGGATTTTAATAATAAATGACCTTTATCTGATCACTGGTTTAGTATTACGTCTCTACCATCACGACGAGTAACGCTGTGCGTGCAACTGGATGCATAATAATATGTTGAGTCATACCGTTTGGTACGCTTTATTGCTGTTTCACGACCATGCAACGAAAACAAGTTGTATGGGTGAGTGTGCAAAACAGTTTTTGCCCATGCACTTGCTTTTGTTGTTGTTATTGGTATATTTACATGTCTAATGGAGTGGTTATAACTGGTTTGAACTTTTAGATATTATTTTAAATGCTTATTTTAAGAACCTGGAGAATACGCTATTAATTTTTGCGTATCTGTTAGCACCGATGTGAATCAATGAAAAACAAATGATCATTGTTATTGTTTTTGAGAATATGTCTTTTTTGTGTTTTAACTAATGCCTGGCAAGAGATAAAAATTGTGTTGGCGTTTTGTTGAAATGGTCATTGTCACAATGACATTGTGCAATCAAAATAATCAATATCCGCGTTTTAATTACTAACACACTACAGAGCTATTTTGATATGTTTGCAAGCTTATATTTTGAAATCAGTAGCTATGGTCCATGCGCGTGTGAATTTGCATTGACAGTGGAGTTCAGTTTATTTCTCAATTTCCATCTGAGTCTACATTAAATTCATTTAATATCATTTATCACTTTTAAAACATCTTTTAATTTGTCCTGTTGGTTACATTACAAATTAAACTGTATAGAAAACCTATCATGGATAGTTGTTGCTTTCAAACGCAGCATCGCTCACCCTGTCTGCAAGGGTAGCGGTCATCATAAGAAACCTGATGGAATCCAACAGGGCAGTTATGGTGTTCTGATCTGTCCACGCATCTCACACCTCGACTACCAGCTCGATCCTGACAATTTCTGGCTTCTCCGAGTTCTAAAAACAGGAAAACAACCATATTATTTAAGAATTGATAATTAAAAATTATTTTTAGAAAATATTTTAAATAAGCTTACGAATTTCCAAGGTGCAAACAAAAAGTAGCGCATATGCTGCTACCAGCAAGTATTGGATTTTGAATGCCATATTTTCAGATAAAAACAAATTATTGAATTTTAAACTGTTGATGGTTTTGAAAAACTTGCAGTTTCAGAGTAGCTTTCAGTTCCGTGATGTCAAAGTAAATGATGTTGTGTCTGGACACTGACTTAGCTTTTATATCCAAATTTAATAGATAGATTGCAAGATATGAATAGCTTGAGAAACTTTTCTAGACCAGTTTTGATTTAATAATAAATGCATGCATGGTATGCTGAGTCACACTGTTTGTTACGCTTTACGACAATGCATCCAAAACAAGTTGTATGGGGGAATGTGCAAAACATATTTTTGACGTGCCTTTATTGTTATTATTAGTGTATTTTTGTATACGATGAATCATACGTTTTGAAAACCTCTTATTTTGAATATTGCAAACTCATTATTATTATTATTTGAATCAAGATTTTGAATTAATAAATTTGTAGTGATATCTTATGATCCAGTTCGGTTTAAATGAAGTTGTAAGGAAAACCTGCCAACAGTTGGTATCTGTCAATGCAGCATTGCTGATCCCAGCGACAAGGGTATGGGTCATCAGTATAAACTGGTCGATATCCTTGAGGACAGTCACGCTCACGGTATTCTGACCTGTCCACACACCTTATGTGACCCCGACGACCTCGAGCCTGATCCTGGCAACTGGTTGCATCTCCAGGTTCTAAAAGCAGTAAAACCACCGTATTTTTTAAAACGTAAAAAAATTAGGATTAAAAGTATTTGTAATAAACTATGTATTTACGTACGTATTTCAAAGGCACAAACAAAGAACAGTGCCAAAACTGCCACCCACAAATATCGGTTTTTAAAATCCATATTTTTTGCCAGAAATTAAATTTAAGGATGAGGGGGAACAATTTGCAGTTTCAGAATAGCTTTCGGTTTGGTGATATCAAAGAAAATGATGCTTTGTCGGGCTACTCACTTTGCTTTTATACCGAAATGTTTGCAGGGCAAAAACGAAACAGAATCGATTTGTACCAGATAACCTCAAGTATTCTCAAACTAAAACGTTCTTGACTGTAGTCAGGTTGGCTGGAACCTAGTCAAATCAATATTTTGTTTGTTTGAAGTTTGTATTGTCAATCGATATTTTGGACATGTGAAAAAATAATTCTTTGCGCCATGCGCCAAAAATATCTTTATGGGTGCTCATCAAAGGAGAATAATTATATAGTGGATGCAATTTAATTTGGCAACATGCATATTAAATGCACGCACAATGACAAATTATTATATAAAGTTTTAAATGTTTAGATGTCTTTGGCTTTGTATATTGATTATTGATATATGGCTTACAAAACATATTATGCAAGTTACTAATTCCACTACTGCGCAAATAAGTAAAAGCTTTGTGCAAATTTAATTTTTTTTCCTTTGACATGCTAGCTTTGTAAAAAACAAAAGTATGCGTCATCCACCAAAAAACGTTTTTGTGACATTGCTCCGGGTAAATATTTTAACTCCTTTTTCTTTAGCTTCAACAATGTAAAATAATTAGGCATGGCTTAATCATTTGCATATTTTACATAACACATTGTTGACTAATATGTATTGTTCATTTGACGATTGATGGATGAGTCATCATTTTTTAACCGGGCCTTCCCTCTAACTTTTGATCTAGTACAATACTCTGATGGCAGGATCTCTGACCAGAATTTCAGCAACATTTAACTAAATATTTTATTTTGCTTGATTTAGCAAACTTAGCTGATTTGTAAAGTTAAGTGTACAATTTGTGCTTAATAAAAGTTAATTCCACATCAACCCAAAAATGAATACAGTTTCAGAATACACACGGAAGTTGCAACGTTACCAGTGTTCAATGCAAATAAGTAGTCAGTGCGTTTTTTTTACATGTTTAGTGTAAGTATTTAATTGTTTTGATGAATTAATATTCCAAGCGAATCATATCGATATAGTTATAAATTTTAAACATAAATTTTGAAATAGTATAATATTAAATATCTCTTCTGATGTTTGGTTCCACTAAACACAACATCGTTCATTGTTTCTGCAGGGGTATGGATTATCATAAGAAACTTCCCGATATCCCTGAGGACAGTAATTGTGCCGTGTCCTGTCCACGCACCTTACACCCCTGTGACCAGCTTGATCCTGGCAACTGGTTGCTTCTCCGGGTTCTAAAAATTCAAGCAATTTGCAAACATTATTACTTTTAAAAAAAATTTCAAAACAGTACTGAAATATACTTACGTATTTTGAAGGCGCAAACAACGAGCAGCACACAGACTACGGCCAAGAAATATCGATTTTGGGGAATCATATTTGCAGTTGGAAATGTTTGCCGTGTTGAAGAAATCGAATAATTTGCACATTTAGGCTTTCAGTTTGGTTAGTTGAGAGCGTATGATGTTTCAATTGTGGTTTGTCTAAGCTTTTATACCAAAATAAACAATCGTGTTTATCGAATTGTGAAGCTATTATATGATGCAAAAAACACCAGTTCAATTTTAAACTCAGTAACCTACTATATTGTAGAATAAAATAATAAACAATTTTCAAGCACGACACGCGTGTAGTTTATTATAGAAGCGTGTACATAAACAGAACTATTACCGGTATATTTATTTTTGTCAGTAGCTGAAGGTACCTAGAAATGTTTCATTGCGGCTTTAAATACGTTTTTAAGAAGTTCCAATAATCTCTATGTATTCCATCCTGGAATGACCCTAATCTGAACAGTGATTCGGTATTACGTTTTTTGGTGGTCACGTTGGACAATGCATTGCGTGCATCTTGATGCATTTGAGGACTTAAATTTTGCTATAAGAATAAATGCTGACTAATGAGTATCACAATACGCTATCAAAACATTCATTTCCGGTATATTACTTTCTCTGTTAACCTTACATTATGAACAGGGTTTAATGCAAGGCGAAATAAAGATACAACTTTTTTGTGCAATTTATTTATATAAATTTAATCCATTTTTATCATCAACCCTAAACGTTTAAAGTACAAAGTGTGTATTTCCATTCCAGTACAGGTAGTTTACAGAAGTGCATGTAAGACAAGAGTAGTTTCAAAAAACTATTTTAAGGTAGTTTGGATTGAATTCATGTTGACCCGGGTCTGATCACAGGTTCAGTATTACGTCTCTGTTATCACGACGAGTAACGCAGTGCGTGCAATCGTATGCATGATATGTTGAGTCACACTGCTTTATCGCTGCTTCATGACAAAGCTATATGGGTAAAAGCGCAAAACACTATTTGCACATGCGTTTGTTGTTGTTATTGCTATATTTTCATAATATCTGATGAACAATACTTAATACTTATTCCTTTTAGTATCTTCATTTTGATTGCAAACATTTTTTATTTATGGAAATCAATATTTTGAATACATTTTGAATAATTTTGAAAAATGCAAATAAGTTTTGTTGATAATGTCGGCGTTTTTGGACTAAGTCATAACTTTAGGTGAATTGTAAGGAAACCCCTTCAATAATTGGTACTTGTGAACGCAGCATTGCTGACCCCACCGACAGGGGTATGGGTCATCAGTATAAACTGGTCGGTATCCTTCAGGACAATGACGCTCACGGTATTTTGATCTGTCCACACATCGTACTGCACTTCGATGACCTCGAGCTTGATCCTGGCAAGTGCTTGCATCTCCAAGTTCTAAAGGTAGTAAAACAACCGTATTTTTAGAAGAAAAATTATGTGAAAAATGTCAGACTAAATGGTATTTTGCAACAAAACTTACGTATTTCAAAGGCACAAACCAAGAACAGTGCTAAAACTGCAACCAACAAATATCCGTTTTTAAAATCCATATCAACTGATCAAGGACTTTTTAAATGTCAATCTGCTGATGAAGATGATCTTAAACAATTGAATAGCTTGAGAATCTTGAATAGCTGTCGGTTTGGCAATATCAAAGTAACTGATGCTTTGTCTGGCTATTCAGCTAGCTTTTATACCAAAATTTTTGTGGAGCGAAAAAGAAGCAAAGTTAATCTGTATCAAATAACCTCAAGTATTCTCAAACAAAAAACGTTCTTAAATAAAAACAAGTATTCTGAAACAGATTAATCTAGTCAATCCAATATTTTGTTGAAAGTTTGTATTGTGAATGATATTTTAGACAAGTACAAAATCAATTTTCCGCTTTTAATGCCAAAAAACCCTTCTGGGTGCTAATTAAGACAATAATTGCATAGTGGATGCAACTCATATCTTCAACATGCATATTAAATGCACGCACAAGGACAAATTATTGTATAGGGTTTTATTTATTTAGGTTCCTTTTTATATGAATATATGGCTTTAGAACATATTATGCAATTTACGGATTCAACTACTGTGCAAATAAGTTAGAGCTTTGTGCACATTTTTATTTTTTTCTTTGACATGCTAGTTTGGTAAAAACAAGAATACGTCTTCCAGCGAAAAACGTTTAGCTACTATCGTGCCGGCTGATTGAGCTTTCCATGAAAACCATGTAATTAGAATTTCTCTTGCTACACCTTTAGTATGGTAAGAAAACTGGAAATTGCTTGGTCTGTTACAAGTTGCATAAAATCCTAATTGCTTTTATATTCCGTTTAAAGTTTAAAGAGTTTCCAGCAAATTGTTATGTAAGTCTCTATGTATTCAATACTGGAGTGACCCCAATATGATCACCGGCTCAGTACTACGTTTTGGCCGTCATGATGGGAAATGCATAGTCATAGTGATATTGCGTGCATAATGATGCATGTGTGGACTCAAATTGTTTGCTATAAGAATAGCTGGCTCATGAAGATGAAACGACAAACAGATATATTGACAGTGTGCAAAAAAGTGATTTGTCTTTGTGTTCTTATGGCTATAGTGTGATAAGAAATTATAGTAGCTTTTTAGTATTTTTTAGCATTTATTGTTTAAGTGGTCACGGTGCAACCAAAATATTTTATATCTGCATTTTATTTATTATCAAATTTAGGCATGTTACAACTACTAAAACGCTATTCGGCTTATGGTTTTGTGTTATCAAAACTAGGTCTTTTTCATAGCTATTTTGATATGTGTGCAAGCCTATATTTTGGAATCAGTTGCTTTAGGCCGTACGTGTACCTGTACGTGTGAATTTGTATTGTCAAATGAGTTCAATTTCTTTCTGAATTTCCATTTGAGTCTTGCAACAAACACGCTTTGGTGATTAGCGAAGACATTTTTTATTTTTAATGCAAAATCTAGAAACAGTAACAAATGCAATACAAAACAAGGATACAACTGTGTGCAATTATTTTATTTATTTTCTTTGATTGCCGCTTTTAATACGTCTTTAGTGTGTTCTTTTGGTTACATTACAAGTCGGAATGTATTAAAAACCTGTCATTGGTAGTTGGATCTTTCAAACACAGCATCGCTGACCCTGTCTACAAGGGTATGGGTTATCATAGTAAACCTGTCGGTATCCAGCAGGGCAGTCATGGTACTCTGATCTGTCCACGCATCTTACACCTCGATGACCAGCTTGCTCCTGGCAATCCCTGGCTTCCCCGGATTCTAAAAACACCAAAAGAAACATATTTACGAATTGATACTTTAAAAACATCTTTGAAAAGTATTTACAATAAGCTTACGAATTTCGAAGGCACAAACAAACAGCAGCGCACAAGCTGCCAGCAACAAATACCGGTGTTTGAATACCATATTTCGTGGTTTAAAGGTTGTTGGGTTTTAAACAGTATGTGAGTTTGAAAAAATACAGTTTTGGAATACCTTCCAGTTTGGTGATATCATAGTAAGTGATGGTCTTTCCGGACACTGACTTAGGTTTTATACCAAAATTATTGGAAAGTTGTCTTGTGTGCAGAACTTCAAAATTCCATAAATGCTTAGAAACGCCAATTTTTGCACAAAAAAGAACTCCCAGAAGCTAAAGAGTTTGTACCCAATAACCCGGTCCGTTCTGGTACACAAGTCTTTATGATAGCAAAACGTGATCGTATTTTATGGTAAAAATGAAAGTCAGGCATAGGTAACTTAAGGTACTTTAATGTGCGTGGCTAAAGATGGAAATGTTTAAAAACGTACTTATCCTCACGTCATACTAGAAACGATCTGACATGCAATGGTAAAGCATAATGAAGGTGATTAACGTGTGGAAAATGCACAATGCACTCCAGCCGAAAGACTTTTTCAACTGTTGCGATTTATAAATTTTGTTATTGTAATTCTAACCTGCAAATGCTAAAATTATACTAAATTTTGGTATTATTGATGATAATTGTAATAATTAGAAGGCACGAAAGGTTTCAAAAAACTATTTTTAAACAGTTTGCATTTAATATTAAAATGACCCTGAGACGATCACTGATTCAGTATATCGACTCTGGGATCACGATGAGCAATGCAATGCGTGCAACTGAGTGCACACTATGTTGAATCCCGAGTCACGCTGTTTACTACATTTTATTATGCTGTTTCACGGCAATACAATGAGAAAAAGTTCTGTGGGCATCGTGCAACACAGTTTTTTGCACCTTTATCGTTGTTGTGAAATGTCTGAGGAATAACATTTTAAGGCCTTGTCCATATTTTGTAAGCAATTTTCAACTTGTTGCTGCTTGTATTTCAACAAAATCACAAACCACTCAAGTAAGTCAGTGAAAGTATTTGCATTTTTGAAGGATCTCTTTTGGAATATTTTGGTTCTCCTTTAAAATGACTAACGATTTAAGTTAAATTTAGATGCCTTCTTCTTTTTCAAATATATTTTTCATGTTTTAGCAAAATAAGTTTTTTTGGTGGACTCAGCATGCAAACTGTTTTTGTGCTTAACTACAACTATTAAAGCTAATTGCATACAGTTCCTGGTAACACAAAACTGTTTGTTAAATGCAAAATAAGTATTGAGTGCGTTTTGAACAAATTCAATGCGAAGACTTTTTATCAATTGGAGTCAATGTTGTGAATACATTTTGAATTTGAATAATTTTGAAAAAAAATGAAAATAAATTTTGTTGGAAATGAGAACAGGTCTAAGTAATGAATTTGAATGAAATGTTTGGAAAACCTGTCTTGTGTCGTTGGCCCTTTTAAACACAGCATATATCGTCACGATTGCAGGGATACGGATCATCATAGCTAATTTGTCGGTATCCACGAGGACAGTCACAACGATCTGATCTGTTCACGCATCGTACACCTTGGCGACCAGCTTGATCCTGGCAGTTTCGAGCTTCTCCGAGTTCTAAAGATGTAAATGACAAGTAAAAACAAATTTATAAATGGTAAATAAAAGAATATATAATACATTTGGAATTTGGAGTATGCTTACGTATTTCAAAAGCGGAAACAAGGAGTAGCACACAGGCTACGGCCAAGAAACCTCGATTTTGAAAAATCATGTTTGATGTCAGAAAGGTTTGGTTCTGGTTTATTGAATAGGTTGAAGATTTTCCCCAGCTAAGTTTTCAGTTTGATGAGGTCAAAGTGAATGATGTTTTGTATGTTTGCTTCCTAGGCTTTTATACCAAAATGTTCAGAAAAAACTGTAAACAATTTTAACATGCATGTGAAAAATGCTGCCAGCTTTTTTATTTTTGTGGCAGCTGCAACTGTAGTAACCACTTTGTACTCAAAAGTGTTGAATGTTCTAGAATACAATAAATTAAAATTGTTATGGAACATTATAACATACAGTCACAAACCTTTCTTCCGGTTGTCAATTTATTATGCATTAACCGGGTTTTATTATTTGCCTTTTCTTTTCAACGATTTATTTCTTGTGACATTTCTATATTCCAGTCAATATAAACATATATTGTAATCTATGGTTTTAACATTTTATAGATGCTTTATAATCACATGACATCGATTATGTATCATAATTTAAAATTAAATTTCCCTATCCCACAATGAATTGGATATAAATAGGTTTGCACGAAGACCCGCACGTAACACAAAAAATATCATGTGAGTTGTTGCGATAGTAAAACCTTTTGCTGATGATTAATTTTTACCCTGCACTCCAAATGTACAATAAAAGTTATCTATCAATCCATAGATTTTTATAGGTACCTTTGACATAAATGTTTATAAAACACCAACGCAACGTATGTCATTAACCCTATGATTCTGCAAATAAGTAACAGCGTTTTTATTTTTCAGTGTTTGGTGTGACAGCTTGGTTAAGAATATAAAGAATAATCTGCCAACTTTAAATCATAGCAGAAAACGTTGACAAAACTCAAACGGTAGAATCTTGAGATTCTAGCAGGTTTTAATTCTTTAAAACATTATTCTGATAGTAGCTGATGGTCGATAAAGATATTGATAGAAGCGCTTCAATATAACTTTAAGTAAGATATTATGTAAGATTCATCCAACTCTTGTGCATAATAGAATTTTGCATGCAATTGTAACCTGAGAATGAGAAAAAGAAAGAACAATATTCATGCAATGCTTTCGGCAACTACTATAATTACATGAGTTACTTTTTAATGAGTATTTTAAAAACTATGTACTAGAATAACCTAGATGCAAAAACTGGTTTAGTATTATGTCTCTGCTTGCACCTTCAGTAACGCTGTGCGTGCATCTGAATGCGTAATATTATGTCAAATCCCGTCAATGGCTACGCAATTAAATGTTGTTTTACGACAATGCAATGCTAAGAAGTTAAAAAGTGGCAAATCGCAAAAACATTTTTGCGTCTGCTTTTGTTGAAGTCCTTTCACCTTCCCTTGTCCAAGATTAAGTTCGTAATGTGCAAGCCTGGCTGAAATTTCAGAATGTCACCAAATCAGTGCTTAACCTATTATGTTTATCTATTTAGTTTCAGCATTTGGCAATATATAGAAGGGAAAGTGCACCCCAATCCAAAAAGCATACAAAACGCCTGGGCTGTTTTTGTTTTGAAAACTATTTTAAAAAGTTTTTTTCAGAACTTGTGGACTATTTTGAAATGAATTTATTGTACCAAAAATACTTGCAAAATGTCTAGGTTTTAATTTCATTTATAGGTGTTTTTTCCTTCAACAAACTATGCTGCATTGCTCCACTGTGTTGCACTTTCACGACCACCAGCGTTAATACAAGCGAAATAAGTATGCATCCCTTTGTTAGTCATATTCAGAGCGATAGTCTTTATTTATAATCACTGATTATAACTTGTCAGTTTGGTTACATTATAAAGTGGAAAACCTTTCTTGTGTGATTGGTCCTTTCAAACACAGCATCGCTGGCCACGTCTGCAGGGGTAGGGGTCATCATAGTTAACCTGTCGGTATCCATCAGGGCAGTCATCGTACTGTGACGTGTCCACGCATCTAACACCCCTATGACCAGCTTGCTGCTGGCAATTTCTGGCTTCTCCGGATTCTAAAAACAGGAAAAATATATTTAAAAACTAATAATTACCAATATTTTTTAAAGTGTTAAAATAAACTTACGTATTTCGAAGGCGCAAACAAACAGTAGAGCAAAAGCTGCCACCAACAAATACCGGTTTTTGAAAGCCATATTTTCTGGCCAAAATGTTCTTGAATTTTAATCTGGGAATGAAGTCGCAAAAAAGCAATTTCAGAATAGCTTTCAGTTTGGTGATATCAAAGTAAATGATGCTATATCTGGACACTGGTTTAGGTTTTATACCTTTTTTAAAAAAAAGTTGACATGTGTACAGAACTGCAACAACAAAGAACTCCCATAAGCTAAAGACTTTGCACCCAACAACCCCGAACCATGCTGGAACACATTTATTTATGATAACAAAACATGATCATACATCATGGTAAAAATGAAAGCCAGATATAAAGAACTACCCAATGACGGAAACTGGAAATGTTTAAAAACATACTTATCCGCACGCCATACGAAAAATCATCTGAATGGATATCTATCATGCAATAGTAAAGCATACTGAAGCTGATTAACGTGGAAAATGCACAATGCACTCCAACTCGAACCACGTGTAAGACTTTTTCAACTACTGCGATTTATAAATTTTGTTATTGTGTTGTAATTATATTTAATTATATGTATATTGTAATAATAGGCAGCAAATGTATATTACATTTGATGTTCATGTTGATGACAATAATGATTGAAAGTGAAACACGAAAGTCGAAAGGTTTCAGAAAATTATTTAAAAGACAGTTTGGATTTAGTAATAAAATGGGCTTGATCTTATCACTAGTTAAATATTGCGCCTCCGCTATCATGATGAGTAACGCATTGCGTGCAACGGGTGTATATTAATATGTCCAGCCATGGCGCTTTGCTACACTATAATATTATGCTGTTTCACGGCAATGCAACGAAAACAAGTTATTTGGGCAATGTGCAACACAGTTTATTGCACTTTATGTTAATGTTGTTATTGGTATATTTATACATCTCATGCGCAATTTTTATACCTGGTTAGCATTTTGAGAAACTGTTTTATTTGCTTTTACTTTAAGTTTGAGAATACGCGTATAATATTTGCATTTAAGTGCATCAACATGCAAAAACTGATCATTACTTTTGCTTTGGCGAATATTTTTTTGTATTTTTGTTTTTAAAGCATTCATTTTGAATCATTCGCGTGTTTTGTTCGAATAAATTGAAATTTATGTTGCCTGACTCTAACAATCTACGTGATTTTTGCGAGTTATGTTTGCAAACTGCCTTGAGGTGCGGTTACTATCGTTCCAGAGTTAGTAAAAAATTTATTTTTAAATACCTGAAAAAAATTACTGCTCGTCAAATGCAAAATAAATATTCAATGCGCGTTCTAAACAACTTGAATGCTAACGTTTTTTATCAACGGAAATCAATACTTTGAATACATTTTGAATAATTTTGAAAACAATAATGACAAATTTTGTTAATAAATACGTTTCGTTTGGAATATAGGACGAATTTGAATGAAATGTATGGAGAACCTGTGTTGTGTCGTTGGCCCCTTTAAACACAGCATATATCGTCATTTCTGCAGGGATATGAGTCATCATAACCAATTTGTCGGTATCCACGAGGACAGCCATGGCGATCTGATCTGTCCACACATCGAACACCCTGGCGACCAGCTTGATCCTGGCAACTTCGAGCTTCTCCGAGTTCTAAAGATGTACATCACATGTAAACACACTTTTAAATACGATGTGGCAACTAAAAGGAAAAATAAGTATATGAAATTTGCTTACGTATTTCAATGGCGCAGACAAGGAGTAGCACACAGGCTACAACCAAGAAACTTCGATTTTGAGAAATCATATTTGCTGTCAGAAAGATTTGGTTTATTGAATGGATTGAAGAAGATTTCAGTAAAGTTTTCAGCTTGATGAGGTGAAAGTGAATGATGTATTGTATGTTGGCTGTCTAGAGTTTTATACTAAATGCTTTTAGAGAAAACTGCAAGTCATTGTAATCTGCATGTAAAAAACTGTCAGTTTTCTTATAAGCTGAGACCAGAATAGTAATTTTGTACTCAAAAGCTTAGAATATTCTAGAATGCATTAAATTTTAAATGTTTGGAACATCATAATATACTGTCGCAGACCTTTGTTACGATTGTCAGTATTTTATGCATACAGCTGTTTTATTGTTTGTGGCCCTTTGCTTTTCACCAATATAAATTTGTTTCCTGTGACTTTCCTAACAACCTGCTTCAATATTTTTATTGTGGTTTAGGAAATGCTTCATAGTGACATCGATGATAGATCATTTAAAACCATATATTCTAATATCCCCATGAATTGGTTATAAATAGCTACGCACACAGAACAAAATACGTTTCCCGCACGTTATAAGAAAAATATCTACATGGGTATTCATCATCATGGTGAGTAATCTTTCAACATGCACTGTTACCCCCGCCTTCGATAGCTCAGTGTAAATATGGGCCACGGGGATAACAGAGAAAATGATTGGACAGCTTAACTCCGCCGTATTAACTAGCGAAGGCTGTTCCCCAGAAATAAATGATGATTCCCAACTCTTTAGAAAAAACGCAGTAGTTTGTTGTTGCTTAACCCACGGAGATTGTGTTAAGACTAAGCTGCCGAAGCAATTTTGGGTTATGCTTTTATAGCGATTCTCACTTCCACTCATGACAAAGAAAGCAGTTTCGAAACTTCGAACTGCAAAACGTTACAAACAAAGCATTTCCGCTTTTGGGCAAAGCAGTACAAAGAACTTCCGTTCCAGTCACAAAGAAAGACAAAGAAATTCTGGAACGGTCACAAGAAATATATTGAACTATGACCTGCTTGCCCCGGAAGTGAGAATTCGAACTCTTTTACAAAGAAAATAATGACAGGAAAGTTACAAAATTCCATCTTAATCAATATACATAATATATTAGGTACCTAATTTACAATAAGTATCCAACTGGCTAAAAATATTATGTCAATTACTTCCTGTCTTCAACGTTTGGTTGGAACAATGCACAATGAACAATAACAATTATGTATCAGCGTATTAATCTTTGACATAAAACATTTATAAATTGGGCGCAAAGTATGTGATTAATTATATTACTCCGCAAATAATTACAGCTTTTCCACATTTCCATTGTTTGGTGTTTCAACTTGAATGAAGTCACCTCTACCTTCCACCAAGGTGTTAGGAAACACCTTCCAGTCATAAAACCTAAACGGAAATATTGACAGGTTTGAAACTGCAACGTCTACAAAACATTGACATTCTAAATTTCAAAATATGCTCTGCCCAGAAAGTTTTAAACATATTTTGAAATAGCTTGTGATACATATTATAGATAGAAACGCTTGGTTGTGACTTCTAAATTTAACTATGTGAGAATTCTGCAATGTAAGATTGTTGCATTGATGCATGCAATTGTAAACTGAGAATGGCAAAAGACAGGAAAAACAGTGAGTATAATGCTACTGTGATTATGATAATTGCAAGTGAGACGATGAGCCATCTGTTTTAAAAATTTTGTAAATATTTATACTGGAATAATTTTGGTGTACTGGTTGGTTCAGTAATAAGTAAGATAAGAAACGCTATGCGTGAAATTGAATGTATAATATGGGAAGTCATACAGTTTGCTGCAAAATTGTGTGCTGCTTAACGACAATGCAACCACCAGAAATTACATGGGCAATGTGCAAAATTTTTTATTATTCATTTATTAAAGAAACAATAAACAACATATCTTACACAGTCAGGTCACACGTTAACACAAACTGAAAATGATATGGTTGACAGAATGATGTTGCTGCTGCTTTCGATGCTCTAATCTCTAAACCTATTTTATCAGCATGTTTTACACTGTCAGCAAAAGTGACGAAGTTGATACTCCCACAAGGAATAAGTTCTTTACATGAATTTTCTTGTCTAACAGAAACATTTGCTAGTCTAGAATATATAATGAAGAAAGTGCAATGGCTAATCAGCTTTTCTTGTTTGTATTTTTGCACAATAAAAAATAAATACAATTTCAGAAATTTAACGAAAATTGTACAATCGCCAGCATATAGTGCAAAATAAGTATTCAGTGAGCTTTTGAATATTTTGAATAAAAACATTTGTTTATTATGATATATCAATACTCTAAATACAATTTATCCAATCAATTTTCAAAAAGGGAAAAATGTATGGTTAACAGGACCTTGGTGTTTGGTCCAATTACACACAGCATCGCTCATCTCGTCTGCAGGGATACGGGTCATCATAATCAACTTGTCGGTATCCATCGGGACAGTAATTGTGCTGTGATCTGTCCTCACATCTTACACCACGGCGACCAGCTTGCTGTTGGCAACTGATTGCTTCTCCGGTTTCTAAAAATTGACACAATCATGTTTAAAAATTCAAAATATTATTTTTTATCTTTAAAAGTATGCTTACGTATTCCGAAGGCGCAAATAATGAGCAGCGCAGTGGCTACGGCCAGTAAATAACGACTTTGAAAAATCATATTTGCTGTTAGAAACGTTTACTTTAAAAACAATTGAAAGAAATTTTACAGCGAAGCTTTCAGTTCGGCTATCTCAAAGTGAATGATGTTTCGTATATTGTGGGAATAGGCTTTTATACTAAATTTTGGGGAAAGTTGAAAGCAATCGTGCTTTGTCTGAAGAACTGTGAGCCATTTTATAGTCTAAAACCACTAAACCACTTTGTGCTCAATCTAGAATATTCTAGAATCTCATAAGTTAGAAGCATGAAAAAAGTGTTCCTTAGTATGCGTGCAGAGTAACACAGAGGTACATAAATAACAAAACAAAATTTCCCGGACCTAATGAAAAAAACTTGTATCAATAATATCAATATGTCACGCAATAGTGAAACACTTCAAACATGAGCAATAAAAGTCAGCCTATATAGCCAATCATTCATTATGAATGTAAAGATGAGTAATATTTCAACATGCACTCTGAATACACAATGACAGGTTTTTTCGAGATGTTTATGGTTTGATGCAAAAACTTTGTAAGTATATCAATAAAAATTTGCGGTGTATCTATTTATAGTACTACGCAAACAAATAACAGCTTTTGAAACTTTTGAGTCGTAAACCGCAAGACAAATGCAAGTGAACACCAGAGTGGTAACTAAAGTTGATGCTGAATCGTTAAAATTGATAATATTGATGATGATTGTGATTATAAGTGAGCCAAGACAAGTTTCCTCATATTGTTTTTTAAACCTCCTTGGACTCAGCACTAACATTACCCTAATTTTATCCCTGATTCGGTACTAAATTCCTGCCATGGTGAGTAAATTGTGAGTAAATAGTTCAGTAAATGCACACGTGGAGTTATATTGTGGGCTACTTGACAACCATGCAATGACAAGAATTTATTGTACGTGCTTTAGTTTTTGATTATTGGTATGATTATATGCTTTATTAGCAATAATTATGCTTGTTTAGTTATTTGTGTTGCTTTAGCTTTGACAATCCGTACAGTTTTATGTTCAGTCAGTCAATAATACAGTATAAGCGTTTCACTTTACCATACCTTTTGCAAAATTGTTGCTTCATTTTGTATTTTACAGGTTCATATTACAAGATTGAAGAGTGGGATGAAAGCTAGTATCAAACAATAAACATGTTTCTCTATAGTTCGGTGTGGGTACGTCTTTTTTCTTTGTTTTGTTGGCCATTCTGCCCAAAGCATGTTTTGCAGCAAACAGAACCTAATCCTTACTGCAAGCACATGTATGAATATTCAGATTACATTATGCTCAAAAGCTTCTCTCCTGTTTTGTTTGAACTGCAACAAAATAGACATATTATGCATACCCAAATGTCTTACTTTTTTCTAGTGAATACCAAATACTTTTTGCAAGAAACACAAAAGTATATCATTTGGGCTATAGTTTTACAACACCAATTGGTGTACTGAAAAGCTCATTTGATGGTTTTGCTCATTTTTTGTGTTGCTTTGTTGCTCTGATGGATTATAAGCAGTTTATTATGTTGACCCATATGTTTGCAAACATTATGGTACTTGTTTTATTTTTTACGAAAAATTGAAATTGCTGGATGCTGGTCATCACGATTAATTCCTACAATACTCTCCTATGGTCAGCAGAGTTTTCTTTTCTTTATCATATTACCGCATGGTAGCAAGGTTAAACGTAATGATTATGGTCTTTTTTTTAACTTAACCAGTCGCATAAAAATGTTAATCTCCCACGCCACATGTGAATGTCAATTATACAATGTTGTCAGAGGTCATGCAAAACGTAACAGTCTGTACAACATTTTGTCTCGACCTTTGCCGGTATAAACCTTATATGCGTCAGGAATCAGTAAAGCGTCAACAATTTTTGGTATGCCGGAATTTTAAATGCATGTATCTTTTATGTTACGTAATATTTACATATTTATGCCTGATTTATATCCGTCCGTTTCGTACCTATAAAGTGAAAACAATTCCTGTTTATATTGCGTCAGATTTCCGGCTAAAACTAAAACCAATAAATAAAAATGTAAGCCAACAACGTGATAATGTCATCTTTTTTATTTAATCAAATCAAACTAGAATAATAAAATATTTTATAATGTTTTTGCTGAAATTGTTGAAGCTTAGAATTTAATCTGAGTAACTCAAATCTTACTACAGTTTTATCATCTACAAATGATTATTATACGTAGAGTTTTCCAAAAAGAATGAGAAAGGTTTCAATACGCATAAATTTGAGGTAAGACTATCGAGAAGCTTCTAACTTTGTGAGTTGATAATAGAGTCATAAATCAGTATTTGTGCAAAAAATCGTGACCCCAGCTTGCGTCTTTTAAGAGAACCACTTATCTGAAATTTAGGATGCAAAATTTTTTCTTCCGGCATACGTGAAAATGTTCTTACTTTAATAGTTAGGGGGTGTTACAACACAGATTTTTACCGTCAGATCGTAAATGGTATGCATTATATAATCCACAAACTCAGCAGAATCTACTGCAGGTACATCCGGCTCGCTACTGCTACTTGTATTTTTAGTGTCAACCAAATTTGAAAGTGATTCAAAGCAAGAATTTTAATATTAAATTCAAAAATATTAATGTTCTTCTGGGAAAACTAAAAATATAAATAGCAAGTAAAATAGCCTAAAATGTAAAGCAACTCATGGGCTCTCTGAATCGCATTAGCATTTTAAGTTAGATAGAAATATGTAGTTGTTATAAGAGATTTTAGAAAAAACAACCTAAAAATTTCACGAAAATCGAGTGCACCCATTTTTCGAAAAAACCGCATGTTCGGTTCTATAGGTAGGATAATGCCTAGGATCAAATGAAATAAACCCAAGATACCTTGACTTATATCAACACAAACGAGTGCCAGTTCATAGGTTTTGTGCACATCCATAAAGAAATACAGAGCCCGGAAGAAGTCAATGCTCAAAATTCGGTAAAATCCCGGAAAAATTACGTTTTGTGAATGGCTTTGCTACTTTTGTACTAGCGCATATTTTTCCATGCTTGAAGCTTACACATGTACATAATTGCCTGGGCTATACGTTTTACTAATCAGATTAAACATTCTCTTTAACTGCCTTGAAACACAAGCAAGTAAACCTTTCTCAATCTTTCTGGAAAACTCCACGTATTCAAACAAATTTTGTTGACACACGGCCAGCTGCTTATATTTTGCATACTCATCTTTTACCAAAATATCTGTACATGTGTGGTTAACAGTCCACCAGTTTGATTTTGGTCCCTGAGAAATAGACGCCAGCTTAGCGACCTAAACAAAACAATCAAAAATGAAAAACAAACTAATGCACTGTTATTCATATACTTTGTAATTTACCTGTGTGCTGAATCCCTTTCCATATCGCCACAGTGTGCAGTAGTACTCACTATTTCGAAAATCAAATTCATACGGAACCATTCTATTTTCAAAGGATTTTGCTGCTTCAATAATGTCTTGTGAGTTTCTAGCAGTCAAACTAAAGTATGACCGGGCAATGTGCTCGTGGTTTTGTACACGGGCCCTGCCATCATCACACAGTTCTTTCAAAGTGTGTTGTTGAACACAAGCACAATCAATAGCTCCGCTATCCTCTGCATCAACGCTTATCACTTTTCCTTGTCCAATGTAAAGTGCGTAGTGTGTATTTGAGTTCCGGCGAAATTCTAGCATGTCACCAAGCATTGCTTCTTTCTGAACTTGAAAAATGTTAGAGTACTGGTCATTATCAAAATGGAGACCTTTTCAAAAGAAAACGATTCATCTTTCAATATTAACAAGTGTTTTAAATGCTAAAAAATTTTCAACAAAAATTATTATATTTTTACCGGTAAATCCACTAGTTATTCCGCCTAAAAACTTTTCAAAATTTGAGGTAGCCTCGTTAAGCGACATTTTGTGTTTTGAAACAAACCTCTGCGCACTGCTTTTTTGTTCTGACTTTTACGTCAACCACTACAATACTATTTTAGTTTCAGTAAAAATAAAAATGCCTACCCACCTAAACTAAAAAATCATCAGCAATCAAGGCTAGGTCGTACCATATATTCAGAAAGCCACAATCAGCATTTTCAGTAATGAATAAAAAAATCTCAAGAAACATTAATATATGAGCCCAGTATTGTTTTTACGCATTTGGTTGCTGGTTACAGCATAGAAAATATACCAAAAGGAAATGTTATTGTTATCGCTAGGTTCTATCTGTGTATCAAGTTTTTGTTTTAGTTGATTGTGTGATTTGATAAGGCAACGTAGTGTTTATAAAGCGACTGATTGCCCTTGCGTGCTGTCGTTTCCCTGCTAAAGTGGTTTGCAGCAGGCAAAATCTATTTTTACTAAGCTTTGTAAAAACCGCATCAAGATGAATCTGTACCCAATAACCTCTCGCTTGCTCCAGCTTCGATTGTAAACTACTCTAGATTTTAAGCAATATTATTTATAACTAGTTTTGCTTGGTACAGTTTAAAATACATTTTAAGCACGAAACGTGCTCACATTTGAATATTTATATGCGGTTTTATCCTTTACGTTTTTAATGTGCCATTGAAAACGCCTATCTTAGTATATGCATTTCTTCGTGCGGAACAGACTGGTGTAGATACTTATAAAACTGACCACTGGCAGCTGTTGTTTCTAAAATAAAAATTCCTGCACGCAATTTTTAAAAAAATATATTATGCAAATTTACCAAAGTACGCAAGATATCATTCGTTGTCTCAAAACATGCAGAATGATTATGCCAACGGAACTTGTAATTGATAATAACAGATTTCTAGCAGTTTCCTCTATTTCCACACTCTGATTGAACTAATTGTCAGAAAATAAACCATTTATGAGAATTGGGTAATTCTCCTTAAAACTATCACAAATTGTAATAACTGCATTATTTTGTTAATAGTTTTGCAAAAATTTGCATAAAAAATACTGTAGTATGCACAGAGAAAAATTCACATAAAATTTCTACCAAATCAAGAAGAAGCATCACCTACTCCAAAAATCTCGTAGTGAAAGGTTAGCCATTTTGGGCTTCTTTGAAATAAAAGACATCAACATAGCTTTGAAGTCAGCAGATGTGATTTCCCAATTCAGGTATTTTTTGTTGGTAGCTTTTGTGCTACTATTAGTTTATGCCTTTAAAATACGTGAGTTTATTTCAAGTGAATTATCTAACATTATACATTTCTTGAAAATTACCAAACAGTTTAATTTTGAATTGTAGAATTCGGAGGTGCAATCAATTGCCGGGAGCGCAAGCACAAAATGTGTGGACAACAATTAACGCAGCTGGTCTACAGGCAGCTCACGGGTTTAGTTTTACTTCTCTGGCATCACGATGTGCAATGCAGGGCGTGCAACTGGATGCATAATGTGTTGAGTGATGCCGTTTGTTTCATTATATTATGCTGTTTGACGACATTGCAACGAGAACAAAGTACATGTGCATAGTGCAACACAATTTTTGCACTTTGCTTTCTTTGTTGTTAATGGTATATTTTATTTATATGTCTGATGCATATTGTTTTTTCTTATATGTAATTTTAGGTATTATCTTAATTGTTCTTCCTTCAAGTTTGAGAATACTTTTAATTTGTAAATGGTTGTTAGCATTTAAGCCAGTCAATGAAAAAAACGGATCATTGGGTTTGTTCTAACGAATATGTTACATTTATGTGTTAGCATTTTTGAAGAATTTTGAAGGAAAATAGCAGAATATGGATTTATGTTCAATATATAAAGCAACCTGCCTTTTTATTCTTTTTGCAAATAAGCGTTTTTGGTAAGTTCCGTATGCAAACACTGTGTGTTCAAATTCGTTATTTTCTAAATTTAATAAAAATGGCACTGCTCGTCAAATTCAGAATAAGTAATCAGTATGGGTCTTTAAAATATTGATGCAAAGATTCTTTATTATTGAGAGTTAATATTTTGAATAAATTTGAAAAAAAGAAGATAAATTTTGTTGGTTGTTATTATATGGATTTTGGAATATACGATGAATTTAAATGAAATGTATGGAAACACTGTCTGCTGTCGTTGGCCTTTTCAAACACAGCATATATCATCATGTCTGCAGGGATACGGGTCATCATAACTAATTTGTCGGTATCCACGAGGACAGTCACGGCGACCTGATCTGTCCACACATCGTACACCCTGGCCACTAGCTTGATCCTGGCAACTGGTCGCTTCTCCAGTTTCTATAAATTTAAATAAACATTTAAAATCTGATAAGTAAAACATAAAATTTTAAAAGATTATGCTTACGTATTCCAATGGCACAAATAAGAAGTAGCACACAGGCTACGGCAAAAAAACCTCGATTTTGAAAAATCATATTTGCTCTCAGAGAGGTTTATTGAATAGATTGAAGAACTTCAGTTCAGGAGTTAAGCTTTCAGTTTGATGTGGTGAAAGTTAATGATGTTTTGTATGTAAGCTGCCTAGGCTTTTATACCTAAATGTTTTTTAACTGTAAACAATTGTAGCCTGCATGTGCAAAAAACTGGCAGCTTTTGTACTTTTGTTACGCTAAAACCACAGTAACAACGTTGTACTCAAAAACTTGGGATGTTCTAGAATACAATATATTAAAAATGTTAGGAAACATCGTAATACTCTGACGCAAACCTTTGTTCCGTTGGTCAATTTTTTATGCATTAAGCTGTTTTAAATGTTTATGACCATTTCCTCTTCACCGATTTAAATTTATTTCTTGTGACTTTCCTAACAACCTGTCAATATAAAGATTCAAGCGCGCAATTTAACCTATCTTTTTAAAATTTGGCTTCAAAGTTGGTGATGTGGTTTGGTAAATGCATTATAATGACATGAATGATAGATCGTTTAAAATTATTATTTCCAATACCACCATAAATTGGATATAGCTATATGTACAAAGAAAAAAATGGTTTCCCGCACGTAACACGAGTATCTGTTATGCAAGTTTTTGCGGTAAGTAATTTTTTAACATTCATGCACTCTAAGTGTACACTAACGTTCATATATAAATAAATCCGTCAATTTGAGACATAAAACATATAAATGAGGCGTTAAATATGTGATTAATTATTTTACTCTGCAAATAAATAACAGCTTGTCCATATTTCCATTGTTTGGTGTTACAACTTGGATGAAAGTTAAGGGAAACATCCTCCAGTATAATAAAAGCTAACAGAAAATATTGACAAGTTTGAAACAGCCAAGTCGTGAAAAAATTGACATTCCAAATCCCAAAATATGTTCAACCCAGAATGTTTGATTCCTCCAAAATATTTAGCTTGTGGCACATATTGATAGAAACGCTTGAGTGTGACTTGAGCATCCCGATGAGTAACGCACTGCGTGCATCTGAATGCATAATATGTTGAGTCGCACAGTTTGCTACACAAGTATGTGCTGCTTAACGACAATACAATGACCAGAAATTATAAGGGCAATGTGGCAAAAAGCTGTTGCTGTCGTTGAAGCAAGCCCATTTTATCAGCATGTTTTGCACAGTCAGCAAGAATGAAAAGGTTAATATTTCCAAAAGGAATGTTGTTTCGTATATTGTCGGAATAAGCTTTTATACTAAAGTGTGGGAAGAGTCATGTACAATCGCGTCTTGTATGAAGAACTGCGAGCTTTTTTATTATTTGAAAGCCACCAAAACTACTTTGTACTCAATCATCTAGGATATTCTAGAATTCAATAAAATATAAACATGAAACAAGTGTTCCATAGAATGCGTGCGGGGTAACAGACATGCACAAATAACAAAATTGTTTTTCCGGACGTAATTTGAAAAGACCTGTATGAATATCTATCATGTACAAGCATTTCAAAGGTGACTAATGTTTCAACATGCACTCTAAATGCACAATGACAGATTTTGATCGAGATATTAATCTTTTAATGCATAAATTTGGTACGTATACCAATAAAAATTTGTGGTTAGTCTATTTTAATACTTTGCAAATAATTAACAGCTTTTGAATCATTTTTGAGTAGTAAAGCACAAAAGAAAAAGCTAGTGAACACTACTGAACCATACCATAGTGCTACCTAAAATTGATGATGAATCGTACAAAATTGATGTTATTGATGATGATGATTGTGATTATAGTGAGTCAAGAAAAGTTTCATGAGAAAACGTTGCTCATACTGTATTATATGTCTCTTTGAACTCAACTGACCTAAATTTACTCACTGGTTCAGTACTATATATCTGCCATGGTGAGCAAATTATGTGCATCTTAATGTACATGTGGAGTCATATCATGTACTACTTGATTTTGCAATGACAAGAAATTATAAGGGCAATATGCAAAAAAGTTATTGCACGTGCTTTAGCTTTTAGTCATATGCCTTATGAACAATTATTACTTTCGTTTAGCCTTTTGTCGATATTGTTTTAATTGGTATTTCTTCAACTTTGACAGTTCGTACAATTTCATTTTTTGGGTAAAAATGTTCATTCATATAAATACTATGAGCGTTTGACATTGTCTTAAGCTAGTATCAAACATAATTTTTTACAGTTCTGTGTCGGTACGTCTTTTTTGCATGTTTTGCTAGCCATTCTGCCGAAAGCATGTTTTGCAGAAGAGAGAACCTAATCCTCACTGCGAGATTATGTATAAATATTTGCAGATTAACATTATGCTCAACAACTTCTCTCTTGTTTTGCTTAGACTGCAAAACGGGCATATTATGCACACCCAACTGAGCTAAAACTTTTTTATCGTAAATGTCAAATATTTTGCAACGAACACAAAAGTATATAATTTCGGTTAAAGTTTTACAAGACTATTTAGTGTTTTAAAAAGCTCATTTGATGTTTTTGCTTATTTTTTCAAACCTGAAAATGTTCATATGTACAATTACGCTGTTTTGCTTTGTTGCCCCAATGGATTATATGCAGTTTATTACTTTGATTCATATCCTTGCAAAAAAATTATGGTACTTGTTTTATTTGAAAGAAAAAAAGCTGAAGACGGGTTATCAGGACTAATTGCTACCATACTCCTCTATGGTCAGCAGATTCTACTTTATCATGTTACCGCATAGTCGTCAGGTTACGTAATGGTTAATGGTCTTTGGTCTTTCATCAACTTATCCAGTCGCATAAAAATGCTAATCTGCCATTTTACATGCACATGTCTTAATTCATACAATGTTGTTAGAGGTCATGCAAAACGTAACAGTCTGTAGAGCATTTGGTCTCGACCTTTGCCGGTGTAAGCATAATATGCGTCATGGATCAGTAAGGCGATAACAACTTTTGGTAGGTCAGCGATTCAAAAGTATGAATTTTTTATGTTGCGTAATGTTTACATATTTATGCCTGATTTATATCCGTCCTTTTTGTACCTATAAAGTGAAAACAATTCCTGTTTATATAGCGTCAGATCTCCGGCTAAAACTAACTCCAATGCGTACAGATCCAGCAAATAAAACAGTATGGCAGAATTATAACGTCAACTCTTTTACTTAATAAAATAAAATTAGAATATTAAAATATTTTATTATGATTTTGCTGAAATCGCTCCAACTTCGAAATAAATCAGAGTAACTCAAATTTTATTACATTTTTGAGCTACAACTGATTATTATATTCAAACAAATTTTGTTGATCCGCCAGCTGCTTGTATTTTGCATACTCGTCCTTAACCAAAAAGTCTACACATGTGTGACTAGCAGTCCACCAGTTGGATTTTGGACCCTGAGAAATGGACGCTAGCTTAGCTACCTGAAAACAACAATCCAAAATAAAAACAAAATAATGCATTGTTATTCAATATATTATGTAATTTACCTGTGTGCTAAATCCTTTTCCATATCGCCACAGTGTGCAGTAGTACTCACTATTGCGAAAATCAAACTCATACGGGACCACTCTATTTTCAAAATATTTTGCTGCTTCAATAATGTCGTGGAGATTCCTGGCAGTCACATTAAAATATGACCGGGCAATGTCTTCATGGTTTTGTACACGGGCCCTGTCTTCATCACACAATTCTTTCAAAGTGTGTTGTTGAACACAAGCACAATCAATAGCTCGGTTATCCTCTGCATCAACGCTTATCACTTTTCCTTGGCCAATATAAAGTGCGTAGTGTGTATTTGAGCCCCGATGAAATTCCAGCATGTCACCAAGCATAGCTTCCTTCTGGACTTGGAAAGTGTTGGAGTACTGGTCGTTGTCAAAATGGAGACCTGTTGAAATAACATTTTTAAAAAATTAAGATTTTGAAATTTTTAACTACTAAATTTTTTCAATAGAAAAAATAATGTTTATACCCGTAAATCCATTTGTTACTCCGGCTAAAAACTTTTGAAAATTTGTACTACTTTGATTAAGCGACATTTTGTGCCTTGTCTTGTTAAAAACCTTTGTGCCCCGTTTTATTTTTTGGTCTGTCTGGTAAGACCACAACTTTTATACTATTTCAGCAAAAATAAAAATGCGCACACACCCAAAACAAAAAAATCCCCGCCAGC